>JZKD02S0157458.1:123259-135627 GCA_000966675.3 Picea glauca
ATCAGTGTATTTAGATTTTTGAAGGGTAAAGATGAATCTTTCTAGAAAATCCTCAAGGCTTTCTTCATCTTGTTGTTGCAGTTTGAAGATGTCATTTCGAGAATCCTTGGTTTTGTAGTAGTCCTGGTACTTCTTTAAAAATTTTGTCTTCATGTCTTCCCAAGATCTAATGCTGTATTCTCCCAAACTCATGAACCGACGTAATGCAGAATCTTTCAGGGTGGCAGGAAATAACTTCAGTTTATGTGTATCTTGGAGATAGTTATAGCTTCTACACAGGATGTCAAATTCAAAAAGAAAGACATCAGGGTCCTCACTATTTTTCCCATGGAAGGTTGGCAGTGCTGAAAGTGGGATATTCTTCATGGTGACATTCTGGGCTAAGTCCAAAATAGGAAATCCAAAGGTGGTTTCTGATGCTACCTCATTCTCTGCTTGTTCCTCCCCTTCATTTTCAATATGAAGATCCTCGTGTTAGTTTCTCCCTCTATCTCCCATGGTGAAAGGATTACCAAGAATTGTGTATACAATCCGATCTTTCTTTGGTGAGGGTGTGAAATCCCACCTTTCTGGATTCTTTCTGTTAGAAGTTTTATCTCCTGTTGGTCTTTTTGAGGATCTTATGGCCTTTGATGTCACATTTGTAGTGGTTATCTGTGAAATTACAGAGTTAGGATTCCTGAGCAGGTCTTGTATTTTCTCTGGGTCAACTGTGTCATCCAGGGCTGGATCACCAAGATTTTGAGTTTGCTGATGTAGGGTGTTTCCTGGTTCTAAGTTTTGTTCTACAATTTCCTCGGCCAGAATTTCAGTCTCAGTTTCTATTGCTCTTTGGGTGGAGGTTTCTTCTTCTTTTTGTGGTTTTGTATTTTTCCTAAATCTACCTCTAGGATCTCTATTTCTCATGAAATCATATTAAAAATGAAATCAAAGAACTAAGATTGAGTTTCAGAGTACCTGTGATAACTGATATGTTGGTTTTCACCCTTTTGTTTCCATAGCTTCTCTTACTATCAACCTGCTAACACACCAAACCAAGCTAAGTGCAGTTCAAAACTAATCAAAACAACTGTCTTCTTACCTTTTAAACAGCTCCCCGGCAACGACGCCAAAAATTTCAGGCTGCTAAATTGAAGCTTTGAATGTCCTGAAACACTAAATTGTCAAACCAGGGTTGGTAAACTTCGATCTGATACATAGTATGTGCAGGCAATCGTTTGGTCTCTATCTAAAATCTACCCTAAGAAGAAAACACACACTTATTCTGAGAACTTGAATCTTAATAACTACCCTGAAGCTGAGCATCTCCTATGTAAGTCATTAACAACAAAACAATATTGTGTTTGAGTGCTGGTGCTGCTATCTCTATTCAAAAGTGTGGTGCCACAGAATTATTCTACCTTTATGTCCGATCATCTACCATCATCATTTCTGTTTAAGTCAGGACACACCGAGTATTGTCGAAAATGCCTTCATTCTGAGTATCAAAAACAAATCTAATTCTGTCTACAAGAAACAGAGCACTATACTATCTACTGGTACCAAGAGCTCCTTTTGTTCTAACTGTATCCTAACTATTCTAAGCAGGCAAGATGACTACTGTCTAACAAAGAAAAACGCATGCTAATTCTGAGTTATATTCAAATTGGAAATGAAAACCAAACAACCACATGCATATGCTAAACCCTACAGGCATCAGTACCGTGTTTGGAATTCACCATGTAAAAAGATAACAGTCTGGAAAGTGATTCTGTTGAGGAAGAAATAAACACGATTTTGAAACTTTCAACCCGTTATGTGAGTAAACATTAACATACTGCAATGAACTGAAGCTATGATAAACTAAAGCGAAATCTGTAAAATGCTGAGCTACCTCGGATGCAAGTTATAAAACCTTGAAATGAACTAAAGCTATGACAGCATAAACTAAATCTATTGCAAAACAAGGCAACGACTTGCACCAGTTTGGCGGGCCCAACCAAACGACACAAATGCTGTGGGAAACGACCAGAGCCGACTAGATCATTCTATGAAAATATATTGTAACTTCACGCCTCATTAACTCATCAAAATAGTACTCAGATCATATGACAGTCAAGTAATAGGACGTAACAACAGTTTTTATTCAAAACATAGGTTTACGGTATCACATAATCCAGCAACGATAACAATAGTAAATAGCAACAGTAACCCGTTCTTAGCAGCGATCCTGGGTTTTAATAGAAGTCTTATTGTCCATAACTGTCGAAAACAAAGATGCATAAAACAAACGGATCTCTGATCGGAGAATAGTCGTGGAATCAGTTAAAAACATATTTCACAACTTCGTGACACGTAGTGTCACAAAGTGTGAATGATGAAGAATAATCGGTCCAGATTTATCATTATGTCTTTGAGCACTCTGTGGCGGTGACTCCAGCTGGCCTGTGAATCTTTCTATCTCTCATTCGAACCATAACGCACACCGTGATGCACAGATCTCGAACGGCTCCATTGGTACCTCCACGGGTGCGAGTTGGTACCTGGTACCGACATCCTATTCCAAGAATAGAAGTGGTAGCTAACCCAAGCAATATTAGTCCCATTATCAATTTAAAGCATTAAAGTGCATAAAAATAGCTTGAAATGCAAAGATACCTTAGGTAACCCCATCGAATGGTAGGAAGATGTTAATTACGTCAAAATGAGGCAAAAAGGGTGGTACTGGCATATAAATGGAGGTCTGTGGTATATAATATCAGCAAAGAGCATGGTCAAAACCGGGGACCAACAGTCAAATCCTTGAGTAAACCCAGAACAAGATCCAACTTCACCAAAATACTGGCCACAGACATCAAACCAGTGTCCTCAAAATACAAATCCGCTTCAATGAACTCACCCAGTTCGTTACCAATGGCCGAGAAACGAACAAGGTTCCAATACTGCATAGGAAGGCCTGGTAACCAAACCCAAACAAGGACCACATCCACCCTCTCCCACTTAGCATTGAAATTGGGAGTCCAACGCTTAAGAACAATAGGCATTCCAACTATACTCCAATTTTTAGACAAAGCCCATAAAACATCAATAGAGGCATAGAAGACGAAAGTGAACCAACCCTTAGCTAACAAATGAATACTTGGGGGATGAGTAATATTAGAACCCCAAGTATTATCCAGCCACGACCACAAGAAAACAACACCTAATCGCTTCCCTTGCGCCTTGTCCACCACGTCCAGCTCAAAAAACTCTACCACACGGTCCATGTCAATATCCTCTCCAAAAAACAAACTATCTGAGTCGGTCTTGTCCCATGCACACTGAGCACCTATGTGCATATAACGCTTAGAATCGCCCACAGATTTAAGACCCTCCTGATCCACAACACGAGAAAAACTTTAGAACCAAGATTTTGTGGAGGAGATACAGATCACCTAGTAACCCCATCCGAAACAACAACCCCACTAAAGAACTTTCCAATGGTCATGAAAACCTCCAGAAAAGTGCCAGAGTTGTTAAAAACCTCCGACGAAGAGAAAGGGGCACTTGATTCTTCCACCAACAAGCTCTTTTGTTGAGTACCCCAACAACCCCCATCAAAAAGATCCTGAGGGTTGGGACCAAGGCACTCATAACCACCCTCCGATAGTGCCTAAAGATGAGCCAACCTAGGATCAAAACCCATCAAGGAAACCACCAGATACTCACAAACAAAAGAAAAGGAAAAATCCAAACCATCCAAATAAGACAAATCGATTGGTTGTGGAATCTCTGGGCCCAGGCAAGATGTCAGGCCAGAACCCAAAGCTACTAGGTTCACTATCAAAAACCCCAATGATACATTGATAGAGGGATTTGGGTCCCCTGCCACAGGATCTCCCCCCATACCACCCATAGCCAACAGAGACCTCGCTGCCCAAGCCGCCTCCATTCAAACATGGAAAAATAGAAAATTGTAGAAAAAGAATGATGAGGGAGCGACCCCACAAAAAATAGCTCACCAATGCACCACCACCCCAAACCCGGAAGAATCTATCCCCAAACGAGAGGCCCCCAACAAACCACAGTCCACCACACCACTGAAACTAGAGTAAACCCTATCCACCATCGCCATCGCCCACATCCTCCATCACAATCGCCCTCATCTCTTGAGGAAATATCAATGTTATGAAGGAAACATTAATTTTGATGATTAAAGCATAATGGCATGATGGATAATCCATAAGCTATTGTTGTTAGAGAAAAGTTCAGTTGTTTATTTCCATTTCTAGCTTACTTGGTAATTTTGTTAAGCTATTTTAGCATGTAATTAGTTTGTTTTCCATATTCCTCTCAAAGAATTTCATGCATTTTTTTTGTTTTATAAGTGCATTTTTTTGTTTTATAAGGGAATGTATTAGCATATTTAAATGTTATCAATTAATGTTTTTTGGGGAAAGTCTATAAGTTTATTAAAGAAACTGTAGTAGCAACATGTTGTAACCTCTAAATCTATCAATAGAGAAGCAAGTGCCTTTGTTTAAATTTTAGTTTATACTATATTAATTCCTTTTAACTTTAGTAGAGTACTCTATTATCTTCTTCATAAATTATTTGTTTTCTTTGATATATGCCACTTAGTATCATAGCATGTAGGTTTTGTAAAAATGTTTTTTTGGTATAAAAATTGTTACAAGTATCGAATGATGAATGGAAACTTTCCCTTGTAGATTTTGCAGTTTTCATGAGAAAATTATGAATATTGGAGCATCAAAATGAAGACCTTCTTGATGTCCTAGGATCTTTGGGAGTTGGTGGAAACAAGGTTTGTTGATCTTGCAAATAAAAATTCCTTAAATGATTTGATTATCAATCAACAAAATTAGATTTTAAAAAAATTGAAAAAAGGATAGTTGACCTTGTTTGATATATAATATACATTAACTGTGTCAATCTTCCCCTAGATTGTTGGTGTGAAAAAATAAAAGGATTCTCGGGACACCTTGCAAGTTGTCTACCAAGGATTATACAAATTTAAATTGGTAAGGATTCAAACTCTAAGAAGGGAATTAGAATGACTAATGATGAAAGAAGTTGAGTTTATTCAATATTTTATCAATAGGGCTCAAGATAATTTGAATGGACAAAGGTCTCAAGGGGAATCTGTCATAATAAAGAAATTATGTAGAATATATTGATATGTCTTGTTCCAATGTATGACTTGGTGGCCATAACCATTGATGAAATCAAATATCTCACTACATTGAAAGTGGCAGAGCTAGTGGGCTCTTTATCGTCGCATGAGGAGTGTATGAAACATTCTATTGAAAACTTGGTGCAAGCCTTCCAATATTTTGTTAAAATTTATGAGAAAACTCCAAGTCTTCCTCATCAACAAAATCGAACATAGGGGGATACTTCCACCAATAGTGGACATAGAAGAGGAAAAGGAAAAAGAAGAGCATATGACAAAGGAAGAAGAAGAAGTTTCCCAGATCGTAGAAATATCTAGTGCAAATATTGCCAATTCCTTGGGAATTATGAGTCTGAGTGAAAGAAAAATAAATCTAACTTGAATAGGTCAAGGGCCAACTATCCTAAATTATTTTTTGAGCATTATAAACACACCACGTTCTTCGGATGTAGTCTAGAAAAATAAGATGATACAGATGTATGGTTTTTGGATAATAGATTTCAAATCATATGACTGGAAATCATTATGCTTTTGGAAATATCAATGAATATGTTATAAGTGAAATTTATTAATGAAAAATCGGTTGATGTGATGGGAAAATTTTCCTTTGTTGTAAATGTACATAGGTCCATGAATAAAATCCACAGTTATTCTGACACAGAGCGAGGAAAACACATAGAGAGGTTTCATCTTATTAATAAAAAATGTGGATACACTATTTGTATGTATAGGCGGACAATTAGGTGGATAGACAGCTAGGCGAATAGTTAGGCAGATATTTTAACTGTCGAGTAGTTTCAAGAACATTACATAACTAGAGGATTAGTTAACATTCCCCCCTTAGTCTGAAGGGACATTTGTCATTCCAAGCATCATTCAAACTTTTTCAAATTTCTCTCGACCCAAAGTTTTAGTAAACATGTTCGCAATTTACTCTAAAGTGGAACAATGATTGAGATGAATTGTTTGGATCTCAACATGATGTCGAATTAAATTATATTTGGTGTTGATATGCTTGGATCGATCATGAAATTTGGGATTCTTGGCCAATTGAATTGAAGAAGCTTTATCAACAAGTAGAGGCGTTGAAGTCATTTGTTTCTCCTGCAAATATTCAAGTATTTTTCGAAGGCAAATGATATATTTTGTGGCTTGAGTTGCTGCAACATATTTGGCTTCAGTTGTAGAATCAACATGTACAATTTTCTTTCGTGATCTCCAAGTGATCGTTGCTTATCCAAGATTCATCAAATAACCTAAAGTAGACACCCCATGCTCTTTATCTCTGTCAAAGTCATAATCTGAATAAACAATGAGATGGAAGTCTGAAACTTTAGAATATTTGATTCCATATGATTGAGTGCCTTTTAAATATTTGAGCACTCATTTTACTGTTGTCCAATGACCTTCATGGGGATGATGTATAAACCTGGAAAGTATTCCTACAAATTTTTTTATGCCAGGACGAGTAGTAGTAAGATAAATTAAACTTACAACAAGTTGTTTGTACTTTGTTGGATCTTCAAATTCACTAGCTTCATTTGAAGTAAGTTTTAGATTCTGCTCCATTGGAGTAGAAACAAGATTACAATCCTTCATCTCAAATTTGCTCAATAGTTCTCCAATATATTTCTTCTGAGAAATAAAAGTGTGATTCGGTTTTTGATCTACTTCGATTCCTAGATAATAATGTAGTAATCCCAAATATTCCATATCAAAAACCTTTTGCAACTCCTTTTTAATAGATGTTATATAATCATCATTATTGCCTGTGATAAGAAAATCATCTACATAAACAACTAGATATAGAACTGATCTTCCAAATTTCTTAACAAATAAAGTTGCATCATCTAGATTGAAATGCTTGTAATTCAAATTGAGAAGATGTTCAGTTAACTTTTCATACCCAACATGAGGTGGTTTTTTTAAACCATACAATGATTTTATCAATTTGCATACTTTATGCTCTTTTCCTTTAACATAAAAACCCTTTGGCTGCAACATATAGACATCTTCTTTTAAATTTCCATTTAAGAAGGCATTTTTTACATACATGTGATGTATTTTCCATCCTTTTTGAGCTGCAAGAGAAAATAAAGTTCTAATAGTGCCCCATTTCACTATAGGAGAAAATGATTATGTATAATCAATACCTTCTTTTTGTGCATACCCCTTTTCTACAAGTCTTGCTTTGTGTTTATCAAGAGAACCATCAACTTTCTACTTATTTTTATAAACCCACTTACTACCAATTGGTTTGATGCCAATAGGAGGATCCACCAACCTCCAAGTGCCATTTTTAATAAGAGCATCATACTCTTTTTGCATTGCATATTTCCATTCATTACAACTAGTGGCTTCTTCAAAAGTAGTAGGTTCATTAACAGAAGAAAAACTTAACTCAAATTCACCATACCTTTTTGGCATTGTCTTGGTTTGTGTTGATCTACGTACTGATTGCTACAATGTTTTCTCAGTTTCAAGAGTCTTTGAAATAGGTTCCTCAGGACCATTATTATCCTCCAATTTTTCCTCAGTAGGAACATTATTATCAACCAATTGTTCTTCTACAGAAACATTATTATCATAAAAAACATTTCTATCAACTAATTTTTCTTCATTCTTTGATGTGTTCTCATTCTCTGGTGTTGTTGAAGGAAAATCCACAGATTGGTCTAGAATATGAATCCCCCCTTCAGGATGTGGAAGATCATTATCCCATTCATAATAAAAATTCTTGGAAGATAATCTATCCAAATGATTGAGTTGCCTATCAATAGTAGAAGCATCTTTAGCAAATTTGAGAAAAAAAACATCTCTTGAAACAACAAATTTCTTGTTTTCCTCCTCATACAATTGATAAGCTCTGGAGGTATTAGAATACGCCAAGAAAAGACATTTGCAACTTCTTGCACCCAATTTGTCACATTGTTGTTTAGGAATTAAAGCATAACATGGAGAACCAAAAACTCTGAAATGTTGAACATCAGGAAGACAATTATACCACAATTCATAAGGGGAATTATTATTGATGGCAATAGAAGGACAACGATTGTGAATATAAATGACACAAAGTACCACTTCTCCCAAAAAAATCAACATAACATTATGAAAAAACATCATTGACCTTACCATATTAAGCAAATTTTTGTTCATGTGCTCTGTTACACTGTTCTGTTGTGGAGTATAAGGGATGGTGGTCTGATGTTTAATAGCATTATCCTGTAAGTAATTTTCAAATGCATTATAGGTGTATTTGCCACCATTATATGATCGTATTGTGCTAATATTAATTTGAGTTTCATTTGTAATCCATAAATGAAAATTCTTAAAAGTTGCAAAAACCTGAAATTTCTCTTTCAACAAATAAACCCAACACATTCTGGTGTAGTCATCAATACAATTCAACAGATATTTATTACCATCTGTAGATTGAACAGGAATGGGTCCACATAAATCAGAATGTATGAGACCTAACTTCCTGGAAGCTTGGGAAGTAGATCCATAAAAAGGTTGTTTACAATGCTTGCCTTAAATACAAGCATTACATGGAGAAAGATTTCTTAGAATAGTAGGAAGCCCTTGAATACCTTGTTGTTTCATAATCTGGATACTATCATAATTAATATGACCAAAACAAGCATGCCACAACAAGCTGGAAGACAAAGTATCACTATGCTGAGCCAAAAGAGATGAATTAGATTGAAAAGAGGATGTCCCTTTAAGTTTTAAAAGTTTGTCTTCTTCAACACCAGTCATAACAATCACTTGATTAGATGCTTTTCTTATTTCAATTATACCATCAAACATATGTATAGAATGTCCTTGTTGTCTGATATGTATGAGAGATATTAGATTTCTTTTTAATTGAGGAATGTAAAGAACATCATGCAAAATATAATCAACAAGTACTGGTAAGCGAAGTCGAATAGATCCAATTCCTGAATGCTTTAACTGGGAATTATCAACAAAATAAACTATTCCATCAATGTGATTACTGAATGTCTCAAAAAAATCTCTTCTGAAGGTCATATGGAAAGTGGCTCTAGTATCTAAAATCCAAGTGTCTTCCCAAGAAGAAAAAGAAGTGCTAAAAACTTCATTGATACTAAGATTACAATGTGCAACAATATAGTGGGAAGATTCATGTGGTTTTCCTTTGTCTGGAGGTTGTTTCTCTTTCTTCTCACTAATCCTTTCCCAAGGAGTGCAACAATGAGAAGAGGTATGACCCAGTTTACCACACGTATAGCACTTAAGAAATTGTTTACCATTCTGAAAATGTTTTTGTTGTCTATCATCATTTTGTCTGTCTCCTTGATGATAATGACCCCCCTGCCTCTAAATGGTCTCCTACCGCGAACTCTGTTACTATTTTCAAATCTAGCAGACTCTCCTTTAGGTTTCTTATTTTTCTGTGCAAGACAAAAAGTCTCAACCGTGGAAGTGGAAAAAGATTCCTTCTTCCCAAAATCTTTCTCTCTTTCAACAATTTTGTCTACAAGAGCATCAAAAGTCATGGCTTTCATTTGTCCACTAGATTGAAGAGACTCTAAGTAGTGTGAATAGGTAGGATATAGGGCTTTAATAAATGCAGTCAGTTGTAAATCAACTTTGACACTAGTTGAGTCAATATCATGAAAATGAGCTTTAATTTCGGAAGCTAACTTCATGGGATTATTATCTTTCAGTTCCAGATTAAACAACTTCATCAACAATCGTATAATTTCCAAATATGAATGAGAGTCATAAAGATCTTTTAATTTCTGTAATGCTTTAAACGTTGTGGTGCTGGAAATAATATGTCTACTTACCTCTTCAATGACCAAGGCATAAATTAAAGCATGTGATTTTTTATATTTACTCTTCCAAATTGCAAGTTGTCTAGAATCTGTAGGTTTCTCTGGCTCATTGTCATCCTTGCCTTCACAAATTTTCTTTCATAAATCATTAAAAATAAGAGTATTTTTTATTTTCCAAAACCATTCTTGGTAATTTTCTTGTTCAGAGAGCACTACTCCCACACTCAATATTAATGAATGAATTGTAAACTAATGTGTAAGTGTAATCCGTGTAAATGAAATTCCACTTGCAAATAATTAAATAAATCTCACAACAAGCACACCTTTGACCTTGGATGCTGAACAACGGTTCTGTAGACTGCTCACATCGGCTCCCGTATACAAGCCCAACGACAGAGGATAAGCCTAGATTCCTAAACACATTCGGTTTCTTTTTCTTCAATGCGATGATTAAGACTGTTCGTGGTTCCACCTCCATGAACCTCTTCTCTACATAGAGTTTGGATTCTATCCACTCTGACGAACTCTGCAAAGCATCTCTCTCTCTAAGCACGCAAAAAATAATTGTAACATGGAGTTTTAAAGGGATCACTCAACGATGGCTCTGATACCACTGTACATAGGCCCATGAATAAAATCCACAGTTATTCTGACACAGAGCAAGGAAAACACACAAAGATCAAATCAGAGGTTTCATCTTATTAATAAAAAATGTGGATACACTGTTTATATGTATAGGCGGACAGTTAGGCGGATAGAAAATTAAGAGAATAGTTAGGCAGATAGTTCAACTGTCGAGAAGTTGAACGAACATTAAATAACCAAAGGATGAGTTAATAGTAAATGTCAAACAAGGAGAAACAATCCTAAATTGCAACACAATTTTCAAAGTGTGACCTATAAATTGACACCTTTGTATCACTTTGTTAACCCCAAATAAATAATTTATTTATTTTAAACATTTTTATTTTTACGCCAAAAGGCGTATACCTATTGGAGATGGGCACAATTAATCACCTTTTAATCTAAAATTCTAATCTAATGGCTAACAATTGAAAATGCTGGAATAGTCTTAGTCATCCTCCCAAATCAATGAATGTGATTTACTCTTCATAACTTCCTTGTATTTTTGAATGCATGAGTTAATCTGTTTACATTTTAACATTTACCTAATCATATTAAGAAATTATTGTACCACCATATGATTTCCACGTTTGGAATTACCATATTTAAGATTAACTTTTGGATTTCCTCAGGTCTATGTGCGTTTCAACTCTCCATGTATTTCAATTCACCAAGATGTCAGGCCATAACCCGAACCTACTGGGTTCACCACCAGAAACCCCAATGATACATAGATAGAGGGATTTGGGTCCCCTACCACAGGATCTCACCCCATACCACCCGTAGCTAACAGAGACCTCGCCGCCCAAGCCGCCTCCATTCAAACATGGAAAAATAGAAAATTATAGACAAAGAAAGATGAAGGGGTGACCCCACAAAAAATAACTCGCCAATACGCCGCCACCCAAAACCCGGAAGAATCCATCCCCAAACGAGAGCCCCCCAAACCACAGTCCACCACACTGCTGAAACTAGAGTAAACCCTATCCGCCATCGCCATCGCCCGTCTCCTCCACCGCCATCTCCCTCATATCTTGAGGAAATATCAATGTTATGAAGGAAACATTAATTTTGATGATTAAGGCATAGTGGCATGATGGATAATCCATAAGCTATTGTTGTTAGAGAAAAGTTCAGATGTTTATTTCCATTTCTAGCTTACTTGGTAATTTTGTTAAGCTATTTTAGCATGTAATTAGTTTGTTTTCCATATTCCTCTCAAAGATTTTCATGCATTTTTTTGTTTTATAAGTGCATTTTTTTGTTTTATAAGGGAATGTATTATCATATTTAAATGCTATCAATTAATGTTTTTTTGGGAAAGTCTATAAGTTTATTAAAGAAACTATAGTAGCAACATGTTGTAACCTCTAAATCTATCAATAGAGAAGCAAGTGCCTTTGTTTAAATTTTAGTTTATACTATATTAATTCCTTTTAACTTTAGTAGAGTACTCTATTATCTTCTTCATAAATTMTTTGTTTTCTTTGATATATGCCACTTAGTATCATAGCATGTAGGTTTTGTAAAAATGTTTTTTTGGTATAAAAATTRTTACAAGTATYGAATGATGAATGGAAACTTTCCCTTGTAGATTTTGCAGTTTTCATGAGAAAATTATGAATATTGGAGCATCAAAATGAAGACCTTCTTGATGTCCTAGGATCTTTGGGAGTTGGTAGAAACAAGGTTTGTTGATCTTGCAAATATAAATTCCTTAAATGATTTGATTATCAATCAACAAAATTAGATTTTAAAAAAATTGAAAAAAGGATAATTGACCTTGTTTG
>JZKD02S0157458.1:145383-156346 GCA_000966675.3 Picea glauca
AAAGAAAGAAATCATATCCCTTGGGTTGTGCAAACTGATGGGGAAGAGAGCTAGGTGGTTGGAATTGTTGTAGGAGTTAGTATACAATGAATTTTATTGGGTATTAGGTTGTTTGAGCAAACAATAGCCAGCCAAAGGAACCATTGTTCTTGTGGACTCATAGGCCTAGCTCGGGGGTGACCTGTTGCTGAGAAAACTAGAGCAACAAAGTCTATGGTTGAGTGGAACGTTCACTATCTACAACTAGTTGTGTAAATGTTCATAAGATGAGTGTTCTAATATCTTCTCTTATTCGCTGTTATTTATTGTTAAATTTTTAGTTTTACTACTGCATTTTATAATTGTGTTGATGTGTTTAAATTCCCATGTCTATGCTTAAATAATTTGCATTCACAAATTTAAAAGTATTGGTAGTTGCATAAGCTTTTTTTCCATTCTGCACACATGTATTTTTAGTTGGTATCAAAGTATTTTGTTGGGTTTAGTAACGGTTATGTTAGAAAATTGCTAAGCTCCAACTCGAATGAGAAAATGTCGTGAGAAAAAAATAGCTCATTCACCAGCACACCAAATGAGAGAGTTCCCAATCTCTTTCTTTTAATAACATTGCACTCTTATACATTTGAAACAAGACTATGGCTATGCAATCTCATTTGTTTGATCATCTATGTAACATACTAACTTTCTTAAGATTGAATGCTGACCTAGATTCAACTCCATTATTAAAATAGACACCATTGATCTACTCCACATCATGTGGTTCAAACCTCATTAAAGTGCCTATTTGAACATTCTCATAATGCCATAGGGAGTGCCCATTATGGTTAACTACATGTGATGAATCTCATTAAATAAAGGTACTTTATGATTTTGACAACTTATCCACTCCTCTTGGCATGATGAAATGGAATCACTCCATTAGAAACATTAACAACATTCACAATGACACAATCGAGTTTTAATATTAATATTATGCAAAAAAAATTATCTAGGTAAGTTATTCCCCCTATAGCAAGTTCATAAAGTGTCCATAACCTAATATACTAAAAGACATTAGTGTTAATTGGCAACAACAATGACACATGTGGATATTAAAATGTTTTCCAAGGTCAAGCTATAATTTTTCATTTCATACATTTAACCTTGAATTAGGATTTATAACTAAATCACTTTCAAGTAAAAACATAAGTGTGGTGGTCAAGGCATACAAGCTATAATTTTTCATTTCATACATATAACATTGAATTAGGATTTGTGACTATATGACCTTCAAGTAAAAACATAAGTGTGGTGGTCAAGACATACAATTTGTGGCTAGGTAATGAAAATTTCTTTTTTTTTCTTCATTATTTTATTATAAAAAACACACATCCTTATCCCATAGATATCTTTTACTATTTTATATTTCTTCCAACAATATTATTGTTTCTAATTGGATAATTATCATTTTAAATGAAAATTTTTAGTGAATATAATACATGTGAATTAGATATTTTATGAGCTCTTCACTATGAAGCCATGACAAGGAGGAACTTTGACTATTATAAAAAAATTACTTTGTTAAGAACAATTTTCACCCCATTAATTTAATTTATTGTTAAAATGAAGCTATATTAAGTTAAAAAAAAAAAACACATTATACTCTACCAACCTTCAATATGTAGATTTATTATAAAAAAAACATTATACTTTACCAATCTTTAATATGTAGATTTATTATAAAAAAAAAACACAGTGTACTCTACCAGCCTTTAATATGTAGATTTATTATGTGAAAGTCAGATAAAACTTACACTTTTTCTTCATCATAAAACACAAAATATCTCACTAAAATAAACATATAAAAAAACATAATTTTAATAAAAAAATAACAATGTCATTTTCATTTACCCCTAAGAAACTTATACTAACTTAAAACATAAAATGCACTAAACGAACTCTCAAATTATGAGTGATACCCAAAATTATTTTGTTGAGTAAATTTTAATATCCCATTATTGCAATGGGAGGTAAATTTAAACATAAAATGCACTAAACGAACTCTCAAATTATGAGTGATACCCAAAATATTTTGTTGAGTAAATTTTAATATCCCATTATTGCAATGGGAGGTAAATTGTGACATTGGTTTAGAATTTTCAATACTTGTTTTTATCTTCTTATTAAAAAGTATTCATGATTATTTTCAATACTTCTTTTTATCTTCTTATTAAAAAGTATCCATGATTATTTAGCTTCGTCAATGAGTCTCTAAACTTCAGTGCTTGCTTTTATCTTCTTATTAAAAAGTATTTGTTTTTATATTCTTATTAAAAAATATCCATGATTATTTAGCTTCATCAATGAGTCTCTATAGGTTTAGAGGTTCAATCTTGTAGTTCCACTTTGCCATATCTATAATTGAGTTTCCCTCACTTAGATATTTCTCGTCTCTTAAATCCTTTTATTTAAGGTTAACTTTGTGTATAAATTGGAACTTGCAAATAGGTGTTGTTTGAGTATTTTTGTGCTCTTTTTACAAATTCCAATACAATATCATTTTTTTTACATTTTTAAAAGAGGCAAAACTTATTAAGGTTATTTTAAGGTTACTTATTCATTGAGGTTATTTATTAAAATAAAAAAATGTGGTTGCTTAAATGTTCCACAACACCATCCACATTTACATCTAGAATAGTGGCCATCAATTTTGTTAGATATTGAAAATCACAAGGATGGTAAATCTGACAAATATTGGTTTTTATGATATCCATATTCAAATTTCATTGCACTAGGGACTTGCTAGTTATACATATTTATTGAACACCTTCACTGAAATTTTGAACTGGGCGGGATATTGAGGATGAGGAAGCTCCATCAATGGCAGAACCTGCTACTAGTTGGGGTTAGGTAGAGTTTGGAGGGATTACAAGTGGTTAGTTAGCAGAGATGGGATCCATTTGTTTTTTCTTAGTAAGGTTTTTTTAGCTTAGTCGGGTTATCAGTGGTTCATAGAAGCAGTTATGATTCCTTATATCGATTTAATGGAGCTATTTGTTTCATACTCCAGCCTAAGATTTGTTTGATAATGGGTATTTATTTTTGGCGACTCTTGTTAATGCTTAGTTTTTATGGGAGTTACTGCTACAAGACGCCTCCTCTCGAGTCTTATATGTCAGGCCCTTTCCTTTATCCTTCTAGGAAACTAAACCTTTATACCCGAGGTTAAGTGTTTTATAGTGGAGGCCACATGGCTCTGCCAGCCCTCGGCGACGTAGAAAAACATATTTCAAAGTTAATGAGCAATGAGGATGAGTTGGAGTGGCAGAATGAGGGATTCTTCACAAGGTTCGATGCTCTTGGTGGGGGTCAGAGCCATCCATTACATTTAACTATTGATTTGACGATAAATCCAGGCTATACGACTTCAACTCTGACATCTAATCATGGTACTTCTAGATCCCAGAAACCTATTTTTAACACTCACTTAACTGGCTCCCCTATTGAATGAACCCTTTCTCAGCTAGAGGTTTTTTGAACAAAAGCACCGGTTTCTCGCATGAGCAACAAGGGTATTGACCGGTCGGAAAGGTTTAGAAACTTACTAAAATATCCATCTTCGACAGGAAACCGAAGGAAAGCGTGGAAGACTAACAGGAAGGTCAGAAAAATGGTTTTAGGCGTGGATGTGGGCTTGGAAGAAGCTTGTATGTTAGCACTCTGTGGAGTAGTGGGAATATTGGCTTACTCGCATCTGAGTAATGGTAAGTTTATAGACTGGCTGGAGAAACAGTGGACTTCCTACCTGGGATATACCCCATAGATTCTATACTTAACAAAAGAGTGGATGGGTTTTCTTTTCAAGTCATCGGAGGATGCTTCACTTTTACTCGACTCGACTTGGGTGAATGGGGGTTGTAGCTTAATGTTAAAACTCTAGAGAGTGGCGTTTGACCCATTGACATAGCATTTTCAACTCTGTCACCTATGGGTACTCCTGCCTGGCCTCCTGATACATATGTGGAATGAAGGTTCTTTGCGAGTAATTAGGAACTCGCTGCGGAGGTTCATTTCTGTAGACTCTATAGCTTTGGAGAACTCATTATAGAAAATGGGAAAATTTCTCATAGAAATGGATATTCATGGAGGGCTCCCTGAGGCTATGAATATTGAGTGGCATGGGCGACATTATAGGCAAAGACTGGATTTTCTTAGAATCCCGTTTCACTGTAGTCGGTGTTGTTGTACATGTCATCTTCGCTGGGAATGTTCAGGTAAGGTTATTGAAGTGGAGTCGGAGGAAAATTTGTTACAAAGAAAGCCTTCTGACTATGTCACTAAAGTGGATTCAGTTGGAGGCGAAGCATTACACTTTAATTTCGGCCTAGATTCGCAGGAGGAAAGACCGATGACACTTACCGGTAAGTTAAAATGACTTTGACATGTTTTATACTCCTCTCTTACTCTATGGGAAAAGGATTCCTTAGATAATTCACATTGGCTCCACTCATCAACAATCGGTAACCTGGATTTAGTTGAAGGTTTGAACTCAAAGAAACCATTGTTGGAGGTCTTAGTGAGCCCCCAAAGAACCCATCCTTTATCTGATTTGGAAACTGAAGATTTATCTACCTACCCTCCCAGTGGTCCTATTGTCCCTCCTACCACGTTTAGTGATTCACTGTCTTCACCTCACCTTATCCCTCGACCTTCACATGTCAACCTATGTCACTCTTCGATGGAGGAACTGGATATTACGGTGTGGTCAAGTTACAGAGAATCATAGGAGGACAAACCCACCCTCATTGCAGTCCTTGAGTCACTCATCCCTTTCATTTGGTATAAAAAAAAATGATACTAAACTACCAGTTTACAAAGGAAAGGCAGTCTTGGATACTACTACGGGCTCGGAGGCCAAATCTTCCCAGACTCACTCTGGAGGTAGTGGGAAAGAATTTGCATGGTCAAGAGGAATTGGTATTGAACTATCACCTATTAAAACCCAATGTTCCTTGAAAAAATTGGTTGTCTTACCTTCTTTAGTTGTTGATACTACACCCTCCTCCACTTATTATGGGGATCTTAGAGTAGTGAAAGCCCTAGCACAGAAAAATTAATGTTATTACTCTCTTTGAACATTAAAGGGATTGGAGGCACCCTTAAATTGGCCTCAGTTAGGAGACTCTTGGATCAGTCCAGACCCGATATTGTTTTCTTCCAGGAAACTCTGGTTTCTGCTCAAAAGTCTAGAGATTTATTTCATGCTTTGAGACCTACCTAAGTATCACGTGCAGTCAATTCTATGGGCACATCAAGGGGCTTACTAGTCTCTTTGGATCCTATTATTTATGATCTAGTGGCCTTTCTCACGATTGGAGGTATTCTATTAACAGGAAGGTGCTTAAAGGATAAGCGTTATTTAGCTCTGCTAAATATTTATGGACCATGTACAGATCGTTTACTCTTTTGGTAGTCAGTGG
This sequence comes from Picea glauca, assembly GCA_000966675.3. Classification (NCBI taxonomy): domain Eukaryota; kingdom Viridiplantae; phylum Streptophyta; class Pinopsida; order Pinales; family Pinaceae; genus Picea; species Picea glauca. The sequence goes on from JZKD02S0157458.1 coordinate 150,843, forward strand.
CTGACAATGGTATATTGTTGATTAGGAATCTGATCATAGTTGGTGACCTAAACATAGTTCTATCTCAGGATGAGGTTTGGGGTGGGGCTACCCGACATAGACCATCGGATGAATTTTTCAGGGATTTGTTTTGTGCTAGAAAGTTGATTGATATAAAACCAGGTAAACTTGTATCGACATGGAAGAATGGTCATTCAGGAAGTGAATAGGTGGCTAAGAGACTGGTCCGGTGTCTATTATCTGAGGAATTATTATTATCAGTTGGCATTTATAGATCTTGGGTAGAGTTTCCCTATATCTCAGATCATGCGCCTATACTCCTTCAATTGGAAATTCTTCCATTATATAAGGTGTATCCTTTCAAAATGAATTCCCTTTGGCTGACTGAACAAGATTATGTCAAATTGGTTCAAGATATCTAGAAATATCCCGTGTTCCTTTATGAACGAGGAATTTAGAAGAGAATTGTTTAGAAATTAAAGGTATTAAAGAACCATACTAAACAGTGGTATAAATATAGGCTGGAAAGAAATAGTGAAAAATTGAAGGTACTTGAAGCTAGAATAAAGGATTTGATCCTGCATCTGATGGGGGATTATACCAACATTGAATAAGGGAAGCTCCTTTGACAAAGGGAACTTGAAAGAAACATTATTCTTAGAGGAACCGAAGAACGGTGGAGACTTCGCAGCAGGGAAATTCGGTTGTCTAGTGGGGAGAACAATACAAAAAAATTTCATAATTATGCTAGCTTCAATAGGGCCAAAAAACACGTCTGGGAAATCAATGATGGTAATGGCAACATTTTTACGGAGTAGGGATCCATTAAGGAGGAATCAATCAATCATTTCAAGGATTTTTACAAAGCTCAGGATTCTGGGAACATTGCAGATCAAGTCAAAATTGTGGGGTTTTATCCTCGGATGCTGAAGGATGAAGAAACAAGTACCCTATATCAACCAGTTACAATGGAAGAATTAAAAAAAAGTTCTTTTTAATTTCAAAAAAGCAAAGAGCACAGGGCCAGATGGCTAGACCTATGAGTTTTTCACTTTCTTTTTTGATATAATTGGGGAGGATTTTCTCGAAATGGTGGAAGAAACGAGAAGGATGGGCTCTATTGTTGGAAGCCTTAACTCGACTTTTTTGACTTTAATTCCGAAGGATAACAAACCATCAACCTTCGATGATTTTCATCTGATTTATTTATGCAATATGTGCTATAAAGTGATCTCAAAAATCATTTCTAATCGGGTCAAACCAATTATTTCAAATGCACTTTCAGTTGAGCAAATGGGTTTCCTAAAAGGTAGAAGGATCCAAGACGATATTGGAACAACCCACGAAAGTTTACAAAGTATAAAAAAAGAAAAAATTAAAAGCCTTGGTATTAAAACTGGACCTAAGGAAAGCTTATGATTGTATCGACTAGAATCTCTTAAGACTTATCCTTATAATAGTCGGCTTCGGGATCCAGATGACCAATTGGATCATGGCATGTGTGAAATATTCATCCTTTGTTGTTATGATAAACGGTGAAGCCACAGACCTTTTTAAAAGTGGTAGGGGACTGCGCCAAGGGTGTCCACTTTCACCTATCCTTTTCATCTTCATCATGGAGGGCCTTAGCCTACTTTTGAAAAACTCCATAGGTGAAGGTAACCTTTCAGGTATAAAATTTTCTCGAATGTATAAGATTTTTCATTTACTTTTCGTAGATGATGTTCTTATAATGATGAAGGAGACTCTAAAATAATGGTGGGAAATTGAAAAAATTATTTGTTTGTTTTGTAAAGCATCGGGACAACAGTTAATCTATCAAAAACTATAGTCCATTATGCAGGCACATAGAAAAGTGAACTTTCTCCTTTCAAGAGGCTTCTTCCATACACTTTTAGAGACCTCTCCTCGGGCTTCAAATACCTGGGATACTATCTGAAGACATGCGCGTTTCGAGTGGAAGACTAGGATTGGTTGGTAGAAAAAATATCAAAGAGGATAGGTTTATGGTGCAATTAGTGGCTTACATTGGGTGGTAGATACATCCTGGTAAAAAATGTGTTGGAAGGCCAGCCGGTTTATTGGATGTTGATGGAGTCAAATCCTCGATCAGTAATAAGCAATATCGGGAAATTGATGTATCATTTTCTCTAGAATGGGCACAAAGATACCCAACAATTCCACCTTTGCAGATGGGACTTACTCTCCAGACCAAAAAAGAATGGTGGTTGGGGCTTTAGAAACCTCTTACTATTCAACAAGCCATTGAATGTGAATACTCTATGGAGGGTTCTCACACAGTAGAGCATCTGGCACAAGGTTTTAAGGGATAAATATTTGCAAAATTCTATAGTAATTAAATGGTATAGGCTGAAAAATCATAAGGTTAGAGCTGCATCCAAGATGTGGAATAGCCTAGTTCACTTAGTTCATGTAATTATTCATTGGCTCAGTTGGTCTCCAGGATAGGGACACATCATAAATTTAGGCAGAGATCGGATTCTTGGTTTAGGTTCAAAATCTTTCATATCGGAAGATTTATTAGCACATTTAACTCTAAGAAGATTCATGGTATTGGCTCAAGCTTCAGTTTCCCAAGATCCAGTTACGTCCTCGAAGACTTGGATAAGAAGCACAGATTTGGGGCTAATGGGCAGCTTAGCATCGAAGTGGGAGTGTTATTGTAATAATCTAAATGAAGCGGGTGTCTCACTCACTGATGGAGTTGATTCTCTTCTCTAGACAGGAGAGGATTCCACAGGGAAACTGACTGTAAAACATTTATACACAACTCTTATATCCACTCAAGATTTGCCAATATGGAGTGGTTGGAAACCTAAAATTTGGAAATGGAACATCGAGCTGAAGTTAAAACTCTTTGTATGGTTGACGGCCGAAAATAAGATATTCACCTGGGATGTTTTGGAAAAAAAAAGGATGGCAGGGTCCCGGTTTTTGCCTTCTGTGTAAAAATGATGTTGAAGATATAGACTATCTTTTTGTGCATTGTCCATTCACACAGACAGTGTGGGACAGATTATCCTTTGTGCATAATCAAAATTGTTGATGGTTCTGTACATCCTTTAGTGGATGTTTTTAATCTTTGACAAAAGACAGAACCGTCCCCAATACTTTGGCTGTACATTTATGCTGGTATATCTGGCTTCAGAGGAATCTAGTTATTTTCGAGGATAAAACCCCCTCGGTTTGGGCTATGATTTGTAAAACTATAAGAGTGCAATCTTCGTACTCCTCACAAAAATCGATTACTATTAGAAGGAGCCCGATATGCCATCTCTCAGATTACTCAACGAATTTTTTTGATGGGGATTCCATTTGAGGTGGAACGATCTATGGAGCGGGGGGAGTTACAAAACCCCAAACATGCAGGTTTATAGATGGCATATCAATGGAGGGATCGATACAAACTCCAAAGCGGAGTTGTTGGGGGCATGGGTTACTCTAACACTTGCAAAACTATGGAAGATTCAAAAGATACAGGTTTTGGGGGATTCTAAGGTGATCATAGAGTGGTTGAACAAAAATGGAAATTTAAACGTTATCGACATTGAAGGTTGGAAACGCAGAACCATAGATTTGTCTACAGGCTTCCAAGAAATCAGCTACCATCATATTTACAGGGATTTTAATAAAGAAGCGGATCTCCTCTCCAAACAAGATTTGATAGGTCGTTCAGGTAGATTAACATTCTATACCTGGGCAAATGGAAAGGTTGGTCCACTTGTCCATCTAAAGATCTTCTAATCTGAGGGGTTTTTCAGTTACATTATGATGTTTTTTGGATAGAGTTTTGATCATTGTGAATTCTAGTCTCTTATTTTCTTAGTGGAGATGTACCTTTTTGTAGTTGGTCATATTCGAGTACAGAGTATAGTTTCCCTCTATTGATAGAATTTCTGAGTCAGTAGGGACAAAATTAGTTTTCTATAGAGTTTTGTTTGGCGATAGTACAGTCTTGATGGTACTATTTGAAAATACTATTTTTGAATAGTACTTATTGATGTAAATGAGATTATAATCTTAATGTAATTTCAAGCAAATTTTCTATTGGAAAAATAACTGTCATTAGCTTAAAAATCGAAAATCATTCCTTTTTTTATAAATCAAAGTGCATTCATAATGAGTTTCTATACAAGATTTTATATGTTAGTAAGGTTCAAAATACATAGTTCGTGTGACGACCTAAAAAATTATTACATTAGAAGATTTTCTTCAAATAAAATTAGTAAGACTATACCATGCTAAATAAATAATATATAGTCATATATGTTTTTAGAAATTTTAATAGGTTTATAATGTATTTAAATTAGTTTTTTAATAAAATGTAATAATAAAAATGTATAAAAAAAATTATATGTTTTTAATTTAATAAAAATATTTAAGCCGAAAGGAGTATACCTATTGGCAATGTGCACAATTAATCACCTTTTAAACTAAAATTTTAATCTGGTGACTAACAATTGAAGATGGTGGCATATTCTTAGTCGTCCTCTCAAATCAATGAATGTGATTTACTCTTTATAACTTCCTTGTATTTTTTAATACATCCGTTAACCTGTTTATTTTTTAACATTTACCTAATCATATTAAGAAATTACTGTATCACTATATGATTGCCACTTTAAATGATTAACGTTTAGGATTACCACATTCCTCAGCTAGCATATTAGATCCATTTTCTATCTGTCTACTCGTTTCATATTGAATCGCCCAGGGTGGAAGACTATTGGATTGCCCAACGTTTCATATTGGGCGTTTTCATTCCATTAGGTCTCCCACGCCGGAATATAAAATTTGTGTTTCATATTGCGCGTTTGCTATTTTTTTCATATCGCCGAGCGTAACACCTTACGCTCCTCTGCGTATTGGATTATCCTTATAATATTATTTTAAGAATTTATTAGATTCTTGTACATTTTTGTACGAAATCTTCTTAATTTTGTCAACATAATTCAACAATTCGAATAGAAAACTCAATATTGAATAGAATAAGTTAATCTAACGTCTTTGAACGGTCGGACACAATTATTTGTACATATCAATAGATTTTCGAAAATGCGAATCAGTTATATTATATCGGCAAGTAAAACTCGCAAAAGTTTTTAATGTATGATGGCTTTCAAGATTCGGTGAAAAAGGTTTGTCTGATCAAAAAAATTGTTTTGGTTTTTTAATATTTGTTCGTGCAATGAGATCTGAGTGGGTATTTCATTTTTTTAAATCTTTTTTAGAGAAACGAAGTCCTCCCAGTTCAGAGTTGGAAGAAGATTTTTTTCATTCTAGCCGATACTATTATTGCTACAAGGAGGTGATGGAATGAACAAATGAACTATTATTTTTTCATTCTAGGGTTCACCAGCAGCGATTTAGCAGCTGTGCTAGTAAGTTTTCTATGGACAGGATTAAATATCGCTGGAATATTCTTAGTAGTCACACAAAATAAATGGCTGTGATTTCAATCATTAACTTTCTAGCTATTATAA
>JZKD02S0157458.1:156396-210395 GCA_000966675.3 Picea glauca
TTTATTATCTAATTAAATTAATTAAATATTTTTAATTAATATAAAATACATATATCTATAAGTATTATATGATTATTCTTGGGGGCTCAACAAAAATACTAACAATTAGGGAGAGGTTTTGGTAATCTACATGGATTTGTGTCTCATCCCAACCTACAACAACCTACAAGATGGCTTGAGTTATTGTCCTAGGTGACCTTGATGTGGCATCGTAGTCGATCGCCATGCGACTGCACATAGTGTAAATTGGCTTGTCTTCGGGATTACATGCAGACCTAACACTGAGACATGGATTATTTGTGTGCCTCCAATGCCAATCTTGTTCGCCAGTTGCAGGAACAAGAACTCAAGCACACCGAGAAGTTAGCCATCATGCTTAGAACTGTGAATCGTCATACAACCCAGATCCATCCTCTCCGTCGGCATTGTCAGCGTCATCCTTTGGGAGTCATAGTTCAGCAGAATTCAGTGCCATCTGCGGGGTCATTCGGCTCTTGTGAAGTTCAACAACCAATTATGCAACAACCTGTGCGAGACATCCAACCACCCACTCCGAGTGAGGTAGACACATATTTGAAGCTCTCCTAAACTATCTTAATGTGGTGCAAATTCACATTTTTTCTATTCAATTTTATAGCCATCTATACTTCGCAGGAATGTAATAGTTTTTTTATGCACTCAGGCAAACTTAAGCCCCAACTATATAGATGTAAGGTTGTATCTCCCATCATCCAACTTCCCCTCCCTTCCCATCATCTCAGTGGGGAATAAGGGTTCCCACCAGTTATAATACTCGTTCCTACCAATTCCTACCAATATAGATGTAAGGTTGTAGCTCTGGTCGAGGCCTTTGGCTATTTTGAAATTTTGTCTGTTTCACTGATCTTTTAATAAAACTCTGACATATTTCTGTCATATATATATAATTTGAAAAAAATATATATTTTTTTTAAAACTATTCTCTTTGACATAAGCTAATTCGGGAACAAATAGACTAGCTTTTCAGGGATGATCTGAGTTTCGCATGGATCAAACTTCCATGCATTTCAAAACCTTATTTCAAGTTTTTCCCCATTTTAAACCAACCCATATGTTTAAACAATTTATCAGAGTTTCGGATTGGCATGAAGAATTACGGTGAAGATACACAGGTTCAATTGAAGGAGCTTGAGTATAAGGTCAATTCATTCTGGAATGGTGTAAGGACATCACCCAGGTTCTCTAGGTCGGCACACCAAGTCTCATGGCGCAAGCTCATCCCACTCTGCATATCCCTCAGTAGCAAGAGAATGAAGATGTAGTTCCAACTGAGCCTGCAGCGCCGGTCTCCATGCAACAATCTAATGATCCCACTGTCAATGAGGAAACTGGCTCCGAGCCCTGGCCACAGTTCATACAGGAGGTCGATAACTCCAATATGGACTCTCCTCCACCGTATGGCGAGGGATCTCCACCGGGTTTGTCTTAGCAATGCCAGTTTTCAGTCTTTTTGTTATTATGTTATTATGGTTGATAGTTTGGTTGGTCATAGTGGTATGTCTGTATTTTGTCTATGGATGTCTATTTGATATTTTGAACTTTCAACACAGTCATGTTCAATCAAGACATGATTAATCCTCCATATAGACCTTAACCCACTGATATCCATAAATTCACAGAGTAGAAGTGGAGACAAGGAGAACATTTAGTCATTGTGCAGCGATAGCCCTGGAAAGATGAAACAATTGATTGAGGTGTCCTTGTGCTGGAAATGACACCAGTACCACCTGTATAGACGATCTTCTTGAATCTAATGGAGACTGTGAAGCAGTGGAATCCATGAAATATGGCAGACGAACAAACTCTTGTAAACTACAAGAAGTCGTGTTTGTTTTATGAACCTAAAGCTTGTAGAACTTGTGGTTGTGCTTGCAAATGCTCGGGATCATGTGAACATGCTGCGATGACAAGGAGCACTGAAATTAGGTATAGATTTTGTAAGCCCATACCACAAGTTAACCCTGGTCTGATGTATTTTCGATCCCGACTCCGCTGAGAAAAAATGTCAGTTTTGAACGAATTTAGATTCTTTATTTTCAATTAACTTCAGTAATGCCAGTCAGTTTCCAAATGGGACTAGCCTATGGGTATATTTTGGAATCCTGTTTAATGTCGCTGTATCTTTTTTAAGGTTCCATAAAACAGGTTCCAGTTGGAGTGGAGCAAGTCTGGTAATGTTGAAACGGTGAAACAGGTGGAGAATAAAAGCCGGGTTTAAAGGGTGAATGTGGGAAACACTAAAACTACATGTTCCACGACATATATAACTCATAAACTCTCCTAATAGGGTTCCAAAGCCTTTTTATAGTTGTTAAAAGGGGTAACTAAAATAAAAATCTTTAAAATAAATAACTTATTTATTTGGGGTTAACAAAGTGATACAAAGGTGGCAATTTATAGGTCACACTTTGAAAATTGTGTTGCAATTTAGGATTGTTTCTCCTTGTTTGACATTTAATATTAACTCATCCTCTGGTTATTTACTTCTGGACACTTGAACTATCTGCCTAACTATTCTCTTAATTGTCTATCTGCCTAATTGTCCGCCTATACATATAAACAGTGTATCCGCATTTTTTATTAATAAGATGAAAACTTTGATTTGATCTTTGTGTGTTTTCCTCGCTCTGTGTCAGAATAACTGTGGATTTTATTCACAGGCCTGTGTACAGTGGTATCAGAGCCATCGTTGAGTGATCCTTTTAAAACTCCATGTTACAATTATTTTTTGCGTGCTTAGAGAGAGATGCTTTGCAGAGTTGGTCAGAGTCGATAGAATCCAAACTCTATGCAGAGAAGAGGTTCATGGAGGTGGAGCCACGAACAATCTTAATCATCGCATTGAAGTAAAAGAAACCGAATGTGTTCAGGAATCGAGGCTTATCCTCTGTCGTTGGGCTTGTGTACGGGAGTCGATGTGAGCAGTCCAAAGAGCCATTGTTCAACATCCAAGGTCAAAGGTGTGCTTGTTGTGAGATTTATTTAATTATTTGCAAGTGGAATTTCATTTACACGGATTACACATTAGTTTACAATGCATTCATTAATATCGAGTGTGGGAGTAGTGTTCTCCGAACAAGAAAATTACCAAGAATGGTTTCGGAAAATAAAAAATACTCTTATTTTTAATGATTTATGGGAGGAAATTTGTGAAGGCAAGGATGACAATGAGCGAGAGAAACCTACAGATTCCAGACAACTTGCAATTTGGAAGAGTAAATATAAAAAAGCACATGCTTTAATTTCTGCCTCAGTCATTGAAGAAGTAAGTGGACATATTATTTCCAACACCACAACGTTTAAAGCATTACAAAAATTAAAAGATCTTTATGACTCTCATTCAGATTTGGAAATTATACAATTGTTGATGAAGTTGTTTAATCTGGAACTGAAAGATAATAATCCCATGAAGTTAGCTTCCGAAATTAAAGATCCTTTTCATGATATTGACTCAACTAGTGTGAAAGTTTATGTACAACTCACTGCATTTATTAAAGCCCTATATCCTACCTATTTGCACTACTTAGAGTCTCTTCAATCTAGTGAACAAATGAAAGCCGTGACTTTTGATGCTCTTGTAGACAAAATTGTTGAAAGAGAGAAATCTTTTGGGAAGAAGGAATCTTTTTCCGCTTCCACGGTTGAGACCTTTTGTCTTGCACAGAAAAAGAAGAAACCTAAAGGAGAGTCTGCTAGATTTGAAAATAGTAACAGAGGTCGTGGTAGGAGACCATTTAGAGGCAGGGGGGTCATAATCATCAAGGAGACAGAAAATATGATGATAGACAACAAAAACATTTTCAGAATGATAAACAATCTCTTAAGTGATATAGGTGTGGTAAACTGGGTCATACCTCTTCTCATTGTTGCACTCCTTGGGAAAGGATTAGTAAGAAGAAAGAGAAACAGCCTCCAGACAAAGGAAAACCACATGAATCTTCCCACTATATTGTTGCACATTGTAATATTAGTATCAATGAAGTTTTTAGCACTTCTTTTTCTTCTTGGGAAGACACTTGGATTTTAGATACTGGAGCCACTTTCCATATGACCTTTAGAAGAGATTTTTTTGAGACATTCAGTAATCACATTGATGGAATAGTTTATTTTGCTGATAAGTCCCAGTTAAAGCCTTCAGAAATTGGATCTATTCGACTTTGCTTACCAATACTTGTTGATTATATTTTGCATGATGTTCTTTACATTCCTCAATTAAAAAGAAATCTGATGTCTCTCATACATATCAGACAGCAAGGACATTCTATACATATGTTTCATGGTATAATTGAAATAAGAAAAGTATTTGATCAGGTGATTGTTATGACTGGTGTTGAAGAAGACAAACTTTTAAAACTTAAAGGGACATCCTCTTTTCAATCTAATTCAGCTCTTTTGGCTCAGCATAGTGATACTTTGTCTTCTAGCTTGTTGTGGCATGCGTGTTTTGGTCATATTAATTATGATAGTATCTAGATTATGAAACAACAAGGTATTCCAGGGCTTCCTACTATTCTAAGAAATCTTTCTCCATGTAATGCTTGTATTTTAGGCAAGCATTGTAAACAACCTTTTTATGGATCTACTTCCCAAGCTTCTAGGAAGTTAGGTCTCATACATTTTGATTTATGTGGACCCATTCATGTTCAATCTGCAGATGGTAATAAATATCTGTTGAATTTTATTGATGACTACACCAGGATGTGTTGGGTTTATTTGTTGAAAGAGAAATCTCAGGTTTTTGCAACTTTTAAGAATTTTCATTTATGGATTACAAATGAAACTCAAATTAATATTAGCACAATACGATCAGATAATGGTGGCGAATACACCTATAATGCATTTGAAAAGTACTTACAGGATAATGGTATTAAACATCAGACCATCGTCCCTTATACTCCACAACAGAACGGTGTAACAGAGCGCATGAACAAAAATTTGCTTAATATGGTAAGGTCAATGATGTTTTTTCATAATGTTAGGTTGATGTTTTTGGGAGAAGTGGTACTTTGTGTCATTTATATTCACATTCGTTTTCCTTATACTGCCATCAATAATAAGTCCCCTTATGAATTGTGGTATAATTGTCTTCCTGATGTTCAACATTTCAGAGTTTTAGGTTCTCCATGTTATTCTTTAATTCCTTAAAAAACAACGCGACAAATTGGGTGCAAGAAGTTACAAATGTTTTTTCTTGGCATATTCTAATACCTCCAGAGCTTATCAATTGTATGATGAGGAAAACAAGAAATTCGTTGTTTCAAGAGATGTTGTTTTTCTTGAAGTTGCTAAAGATGCTTCTACTATTGATAGGCAACTCAATCATTTGGATAGATTATCTTCCAAGAATTTTTATTATGAATGGGATAATTATCTTCCACATCCTGAAGGGGGGATTCATATTCTAGAATAATCTGTGGATTTTCCTTCAACAACACTAGAGAATGAGAACACATCAAAGAATGAAGAAAAATTAGTTGATAGAAATGTTTTTGATGATAATAATGTTTTTGTAGAAGAACAATTGGTTGATAATAATGTTCCTACTGAGGAAAAATTGGAGGATAATAATGGTCCTGAAGAACCTATTTTAAAGACTCTTGAAACTGAGCAAGCATTATAGCAATCAGTACGCATATCAACACGAACCAAGACAATGCCAAAAAGGTATGGTGAATTTGAGTTAAATTTTTCTTCCATTAATAAACCTACTACTTTTGAAGAAGCCACTAGTTGTAATGAATGGAAATATGCAATGCAAAAAGAGTATGATGCTCTTATTAAAAATGGCACTTGGAAGTTGGTGGATCCTCCTATTGGCATCAAACCAATTGGTAGTAAGTGAGTTTATAAAAATAAGTATAAAGTTGATGGTTCTCTTGATAAGCACAAAGCAAGACTTGTAGCAAAGGGGTATGCACAAAAAGAAGGTATTGATTATACATAATCATTTTCTCCTACAGCGAAATGGGGCACTATTAGAACTTTATTTTCTCTTGCAACTCAAAAAGGATGGAAAATACATCACATGGATGTAAAAATTGTCTTCTTAAATGGAAATTTAAAAGAAGATGTATATATGTTGCAGCCAAAGGGTTTTTATGTTAAAGGAAAAGAGCATAAAGTATGCAAATTGATAAAATCATTGTATGGTTTAAAACACGCACCTCGTGTTGGGTATCAAAAGTTAACTGAACATCTTATCAAGTTGAATTACAAGCATTTCAATCTAGATGATGCAACTTTATTTGCTAAGAAAGTTGGAAGATCAATTGTATATCTAGTTGTTTATGTAGATGATTTTCTTATCACATGCAATAATGATGATTATATAGCATCTATTAAAAAGGAGTTGCAAAAGGTTTTTGATATGACATATTTGGGATTACTACATTATTATCTAGGAATCGAAGTAGATCAAAAACCGAATCACATTTTTATTTCTCAGAAGAAATATATTGGAGAACTATTGAGAAAATTTGAGATGAAGGATTGTAATCTTGTTTCTACTCCAATGGAGCAGAATCTAAAACTTACTTCAAATGAAGGTAGTGAATTTGACGATCCAACAAAGTACAGACAACTTGTTGGAAGTTTAATTTATCTTACTACTACTCATCCTAACATAAATGTTTTTGTAGGAATGCTTTCCAGGTTTATGCATCAGCCATGTGAAGGTCATTGGACGACAGTAAAATGAGTGCTCAAATAATTAAAAGGCACTCAATCATATGGCATCAAATATTCTAAAGTTTCAGACTTCCATCTCATTGTTTATTCAGATTATGACTTTGACAGAGATAAAGAGCATGGGGTGTCTACTTTAGGTTATTTGATGAATCTTGGATCAACAGTGATCACTTGGAGATCAAAAAAGAAAATTGTACCTGTTGATTCTACAACTGAAGCCAAATATGTTGCAACAGCTCAAGCCACAAAATATATCATTTGCCTTCAAAAAATACTTGAATATTTGTAGGAGAAACAAATGACTTCAATGCCTCTACTTGTTGATAAAGCTTCTTCAATTCAATTGGCCAAGAATCCCAAATTTCATAATCGATCCAAGCATATCAACACCAAATATCATTTAATTCGACATCATGTTGAGATCCAAACCATTCATCTCAATCATTGTTCCACTTTAGAGAAAATTTCGGACATCTTTACTAACGCTTTGGGTTGAGAGAAATTTGAAAATTTTCGAATGATGCTTGGGATGACAAATGTCCCTTTGGATTAAGGGGGGAATGTTAACTAATCCTCTAGTTATGTAATGTTCTCGCAACTGCTCGATTGTTTAAATATCCACCTAATTGTTCCCCTAGCTGTCTATCCACCTAATTGTCCGCCTATACATACAAATAGTGTATCCACATTTTTTATTAATAAGATGAAACCTCTGATTTGATCTCTATGTGTTTTCCTTGCTCCGTGTCAAAATAACTGTGGAGTTTATTCACGGACCTGTGTACATTTACAAAAAAGGAAAATTTTCCCATCACATAAACCGATTTTTCATTAATAAATTTCACTTATAACATATTCATTGATATTTTCAAAAGCATAATGATTTCCAGTCATATGATTTGAAATCTATTATCCAAAACCCATACATCTATATCATCTTATTTTTCTAGACTACATGTGAAGAACGTGGCATGTTTATAATGCTCAAAAAATAACGTAGGATAGTTGGCCCTTGACCTATTCAAGTTAGATTTATTTTTATTTCACTCAGACTCATAATTCCCAAGGAATTGGCAATATTTGCACTAGATATTTCTACGATCTGGGAAACTTCTTCTTCTTCCTTTGTCATGTGCTCTTCTTTTTCCTTTTCCTCTTCTATGTCCACTATTGGTGGAAGTATCCCCCTATGTTCGATTTTGTTGATGAGGAAGACTTGGAGTTTTCTCATAAATTTTAACAAAATATTGGAAGGCTTGCACCAAGTTTTCCATAGAATTTTTCATACACTCCTCATGCGACGATAAAGAGCCTACTAGCTCTACCACTTACAATGTAGTGAGATATTTGATTTCATCAATGGTTATGTCCACCAAGTCATACATTGGAACAAGACATATCAATATATTCTACATAATTCCTTTATTATGACAGATTCCCCTTGAGACCTTAGTCCATTCAGAATATCTCGAGCCCTATTGATAAAATATTGAATAAACTCAACTTCTTTCATCATTAGTCATTCTAATTCCCTTCTTAGAGTTTGAATCCTTACCAAATTGACTTTGTATAATTCTTGGTAGACAACTTGCAAGGTATCCCAAGAATCCTTTTATTTTTTCACACCAACGATCTAGGGGAAGATTGACACATTTAATGTATATTATATAGCAAACAAGGTCAATTATCCTTTTTTCAATTTTTTTAAAATCTAATTTTGTTGATTGATAATCAAATCATTTAAGGAATTTTTATTTGCAAGATCAACAAACCTTTTTTCCACCAACTCCCAAAGATCCTAGGACATCAAGAAGGTCTTTATTTTGATGCTCCAATATTCATAATTTTCTCATGAAACTGCAAAATCTACAAGGGAAAGTTTCCATTCATCATTCGATACTTGTAACAATTTTTATACCAAAAAAACATTTTTACAAAACCTACATGCTATGATACTAAGTGGCATATATCAAAGAAAACAAAGAATTTATGAAGAAGATAATAGAGTACTCTACTAAAGTTAAAAGGAATTAATATAGTATAAACTAAAATTTAAACAAATGCACTTGCTTCTTTATTGATAGATTTAGAGGTTACAACATGTTGCTACTACAGTTTCTTTAATAAACTTATAGACTTTCCCAAAAAAACATTAATTGATAAAATTTAAATATGCTAATACATTCCCTTATAAAACAAAAAAAATGCACTTATAAAACAAAAAAATGCATGAAATTATTTGAGAGGAATATGGAAAACAAACTAATTACATGCTAAAATAACTTAACAAAATTACCAACTAAGCTAGAAATGGAAATAAACAACTGAACTTTTCTCTAACAACAATAGCTTATGGATTATCCATCATGCCACTATGCCTTAATCATCAAAATTAATGTTTCCTTCATAACATTGATATTTCCTCAAGAGATGAGGGTGATGGCGGTGGTGGAGGCGGGCGATGGCAATGGCGGATAGGGTTTACTCTAGTTTCAGCGGTGTGATGGAATGTGGTTTGTTGAGGGGCTCTCATTTGGGGATGGATTCTTCCGGGTTCAAGGTGGCAGCGTATTGGTGAGCTATTTTTTGTGGGGTCTCCCCCTCATCTTTCTTTGTCTACAACTTTCTATTTTTCCATGTTTGAATGGAGGCGGCTTGGGCGGCGAGGTCTCTGTCGGCTACGGGTGGTATGGGGGGAGATCCTGTGGCAGGGGACGCAAATCCCTCTATCAATGTATCATTGGGGTTTCTGGCAATGAACCCAGTAGGTTCAGGTTCTGGCCTGACATCTTGCTTAGGCCCAGAGATTCCACAACCAATTGATTTGTCTTATTTGGATGGTTTGGATTTTTCCTTTTCTTTTGTTTATGAGTCTCTGGTGGATTCCTTGACGGGTTTTGATCCTGGTTTGGCTCATCTTTCGGCACTTTCGGAGGGTGTTTATGAGTGCCTTAGTCCCAAGACTGGGGATCTTTTTGATGGGGACAGTTGGGGTACTCAACAAAAGAGCTTGTTGGTGGCAGATTCAAGTGCCACTTTATCTCCGTCGGAGGTTTTTAAAAACTATGGCATGTTTCTGGAGGTTGTCGTGACCATTGGAGAGTTCTTTAGTGGGGTTGTTGTTTCGGACGGGGTTACTAGGTGATCTATATCTCCTCCACAAAATCCTGGTTCTAAAGTTTTTTCTCGTGCTATGGATCGGGAGGGTCTGAAATCTGCAGGGGATTCTAAGCGTTCTATGCACATAGGTGCTCAGTGTGCATGGGACAGGACCAACTCAGATAGGTTTTTTTTTGGAGAGGATATTGACATGGACTGTGTGGTAGAGTTTTCTGAGCTGGACGTGGTGGACAAGGCACAAGGGAAGCGATTAGGTGTTTTTTTCTTGCGGTCGTGGGTGGATAATACTTGGGGTTCTAATATTACGTGTCCCCCAAGTATTCATTTGTTAGCTAAGGGTTGGTTCTCTTTCGTCTTCTATGCCTCTATTGATGTTTTATGGGCTTTGTCTAAAACTTGGAGTATAGTTGGAATGCCTATTGTTCTTAAGCGTTGGACTCCCAATTTTGATGCTAAGAAGGAGAGGGTGGATGTGGTCCTTGTTTGGGTTTGGTTACCAGGCCTTCCTATGCAGTATTCAAACCCTATTCATTTCTCAACCATTGGTAACAAATTGGGTGAGTTCATTGAAGTGGATTTGTATTTTGAGGACACAGGTTTGATGTATGTGGCCGGTATTTTGGTGAAGTTGGATCTTGTTCTGGGTTTACTCAAGGATTTGACTATTGAGACGGCTTCCAGTTCCTTTATTCAGCCTTTGGATTATGAAGGCATCCCTTTCAGGTGTCATAGATTCCATATCTATGGTCATGGTGTAGCGGATTGCAAATTGCCCTTAAAGGGGAAGCTATGGGCCTCATTGGGTGTTGATATTGTTGTTGCGACGGGGTGTGTGGACTTGGGGTCTGGGGAAATTGGGGATGTTCCTACAGAGATATCAAAGGTTCATGTCGTTGGTAGGGATGGGGGGTTGTAACATACCCAACCACCCACAGACCGGGGCATGCTACCTTCAATCCCTCCCTTGGACTTCTTTCTCTTACAGATACCTTTTAAAATTTAAGGATGCATAAAATAAAAGATTTTAATGACATGCACAACAATATCCAGCAAGCATGCATAGTCTAAATATTCAATTAAATGATAATTAAATATACACAAAAAAATGCATTCATATACATGTAAATGATACCATAACAGAGAGCACTTATCTTTATGAAATAAGACACCAACTGGTTTCAGAACAAGGATGTTCCACCCAACCGTAGACACTACTGTTCAAAATCTCAACAACAACGTCACCCCCGAGCCAGGGCTATGAATCCACAAGGATGGTTCCAGAGTGTTACTTGGCTTCCCAAACTAGTCAACACCCAATCTCTCACAGGATGTCTAGATTTCACAACAATCCAAGTACCCAAATCTCTTCTACCTAGCTTGCACCACCCAAGACAACAAACATCCACCCTTATCTGCCACACAGTCACTCAGGCAATCCTTCTCCTTATTCGGGCTCCAGCGCAACGGGTCCAAAATCTCAATGATGGAACTCTCAGGACTCGCAGATGTGAGCAACACTGGTCACAGGCCAACGCATCTCAGACATGCAGCTTGAGGTCATGGCTAGATCACACTAGTGACCACTACAACCAACTATCCCATGTCTAATCTTCAACAGTTTGGCTCCCTTTCCCAAGCCAAGACGCAGATGAGGATGTATCAATGGATGGGTAAATGCGTGCATTGGAGCGAGTGAAGGAAAAATGAGTGAATCGTATAGGAAATCAATGAACAAGCCATCATTCAAACCCCCCCATCAGACTAGAGGCAGGTTTAAGTAACTACATGGGGAAATCAAGAAGCTCCTGGCCTTCCCCAAGAAGATCCCGTAATTGATCCCCTCCCTTAGGAAAAAGGGGTAATTAACATAGGAATAAACACTTAGCCCCTAGAGCCCCTCTCTTGTGGAATCATATCCCCCTATAACTTTAGTCCTTGTCCGTCTAGCAACCAGAAATGTATTTATTATTAATAATGATAGAAAAACATTACATGTCTTGGGCACACTGGCCTTTTAATAATTGTTTGGGAACTCTGGCCTCTCAGTATTGTAACAATATATTATTTAAAATGGGGGTTCAAAACCTAGGGTGTTATATCCCCTCCCCCTTATTTTGGCACTATCCTCAGTGCATATATAAAAATAGAGATCAAAGTCTCAAATTTATTCAAACATTTGTGGGTACTATGCCCGCATGGCATCTTCATGCTCCCAGGTAGCATATTTAGGACCATAGAAAGTCCAGTGAACTTTTACCAGCTCTATAACTCGATTTTGAAGCATTTTGACTTTTCTATCCAATACCCACACTGACTGAACCTGAAAATCCCCCTCTATCTCTACCTGAATCAGATGCCAATCAATAACATGGTTAGGATCATGTACATATTTTTTTAGTAAAGAGACATGAAATACGTTATGCACATTCATGGAAGCAGGTAAAGCAAGCATGTATGCAACTGGCCCTATTCTGTCCAATATTTCAAATGGACCACAGAATTTGGCTGCCAAATTTGTACAACTACGCAATTTCAAAGAGATTTTCTTGGGCTTCACTTTCAAAAGTACATGCTCCCCTACTTTAAATTCTCTAGTTGTCTTGTTCTTGCCTACATAAACTTTCTGTATATCCTGAGCTTCCTTTAAATTCTGCTTGATCTTGACCACTTGGTCTTCCATGTCCTTGAGCAACTCCGGCCGAATTACCACTCTATCTGCTGGGTTGTCCCATCTTATTGGGGTATCGCATTCCCTACCGTACAAGGATTCAAATGGGCTCATTCTCAATGAATCCTGGTACCCATTATTATATGCAAACTCAACCAAGTGTAAGTAATCTTCTCACTTAGATGGCTTATCCATCACATACATTCTCATCATGTCTTCAATTATTCGATTGACTCTCTATGTTTTCCCATCTGTTTGGGGGTGATATGATGTGCTAAAGTTTAGATTTGTGCCAAATCCTTTAAACAATCCCCTCTAGAAGTTGGAGGTAAACTTTGTATCTATGTCCGAGACAATTGTCCTAGGTATCCCATGCAACCTAACAATTTCCTTCATGAAAATTTCTGCAATATTAGCCGATGTATGCATTGTCTTCATAGGCACAAAATGAGTGGCCTTTGTTAATTTGTCAACCACCACCATGATTGAATCATGTTTATTATTCATTTTGGGTAACCCTGTGATGAAATCCATGGTGATCACTTCCCATTTATTCTTTGGGATTAGCAATGGCTACAACAAACCCGTTGGGTGCCTATGCTCAGCCTTCACCTTCTTACATTCCATACATCAAGCAATGTAATCAGCAACATCCTTCTTCATTCCCAGCCAAAAGAACTGGCTTCTTACTATTGTAATTGTTTTATGGTAACTGGTATGTCCAACATAAAGAACATCATACATTTCCTTCAGTACCAAATTTCTCAGTTCTCCAGAACTAGGAACATAGATTATGTTTTTATGCATGAGTAATATGTCTTCCTATATCTCATACTCCTTTATTTTATGTTGTACATCTCCTTGCTATAAGTTTTCCTTTACCTGTAGGTAATGCTGGTATGTAACAAGACCATCTAAAATTCTTCTCTTAGAGTCTGAATGATGCATACTCACAACAGTAGCATGCATGATATTCACTCTTCTGCTAAGTGCATCGACAACTTTATCCTCCTTTATCTTGATATGATTGATATCGAAGTCATATTTACTTAAAAATTCCATCCATCTTGTTTGCCTGGCATTCAAGGAAAATTGTTCAAAAATAT
Source organism: Picea glauca (assembly GCA_000966675.3). Classification (NCBI taxonomy): domain Eukaryota; kingdom Viridiplantae; phylum Streptophyta; class Pinopsida; order Pinales; family Pinaceae; genus Picea; species Picea glauca. The sequence continues at coordinate 170,017 of JZKD02S0157458.1, forward strand.
ACTTTAGGCCAATGTGGTATGTCCTTAATTCGAATTTATTCCCCATGAGATAATGCCTCAACATCCTCAAGGCATGAACAATGGGAGCAAGTTCCAAGTCGTGGGTGGCATAGTTCATCTCATGTTACTTAATATTTCTGGACTCATATCCAATGACATGTCCATTTTTCGTGAGGACACCCCCAAGTCCTTCCTTACATGTGTCTGTACATACCAAAAAACTTTCATCTGGGTCAACAATATTTAACATAGGTGCACTAGTAAGTAATTCCTTCAACAGATTAAAATTATTTTCACACTTGAGTGTCCATCCAAATTTAGTTCCCTTCTTTTGTAAAGAAGTGATGGGATGAGAAATCTCAGAGAACCTTACTATGAACCTTCTGTAGCAACCAACTAATCCCATAAAAGATCTGATGTTTGACACATTTCTGGGTGTTGGCCATCCTCTAATGGATTTGATCTTCTCTAGATCTATTGTTATGCCATGTTCTGAAATAATGTGTCCCAAGTAATGGATCTTCTTTTGATAAAAAGAACACTTACTCAACTTGGAATACAACTGATGTTCTCTCAGTACTTGCAATACCAGTCTTAAGTGATGTTCATCCTCTTCTTCAGACTCGTAATAGATAATTATGTCATCCAGCAATACTATGACAACTTATCCAAATAATTCATGAATATGCCATTCATTAAGCACATGAAGACATCTGGTGCATTGGTCAGTCCAAATGGCACCACTACAAATTCATAATGCCCATACCTGGTCCTAAAGGTTGTCTTATGAATGTCTTCTTCCTTGATTCTTACCTGATGGTATCCTTCCCTCAGGTCAATCTTTGAAAGTATTTGTGCTCCTCTTAGCTGATAAAAGAGGTCATCAATTCAGGGTAGAGGATACTTGTTCTTTATAGTGTACTTGTTTAGATGTCAGAAGTCAATACACAATCTCAAGGTTCCATCCTTATTTTTGACAAAAAGTACTGGTGCTCCCCGAGGTGAAACACTTGGACGTATGTACCCTTTCTTCAACAATTCCTCCAACTACATTTGTAATTATTTTCACTCTGGTGTGCTCATTATGTAAGGTGTTTTTGACACCGAGGATGCTCCCGGCACTAAATCAATTGATAAATCTATCTCCCTCCTTGGTGGCAACCCGGATATTTCTTGAAATACATATTCAAATTCCTGTAGTACCGAGAAATATTCAAGGCTTGGCCCCTTTGTATTATCTGGCTCTTCCACCTGAGCTGCATACAGTTGACATCCCTTCCTAAAACATCTTTTTAGTTGTAAGGCTAAAAACTCCCTTATAGAGATGGGTCTTGGAATTCCTTTCACAGTGCTTTGTTTTCCATTTCCATCAAGACATGTAAATGTCTTGTTATGACAATATAGGACAACATGATGCTTGTCCAACCAATCCATTCCATTCAGAATATCATAAGACCCCAATGGTATGATATTTAGATCAATACTACTATTCACGCCATTAAGACTTATGGAACAACTTTTGACAATATCATGGATTCTTCTTTTGGTTCTAGTGGCTAACTGAACCAAACTTGCTTTTCCAAGTTTACTTTTCTTGAAATGTAATCTATCCAATATCTTAGGATCAATGTAGCAATGACTTGCTCCTGAATCAATCAAAATAGCAATAGGTTGATTTATGATCTTACCTTCCACCTCGATCACATTGGACTGGTACTCTGCTTGTCGATCATCTAAAGTTGCATAGATTCTTCCCATATCTTTGATTGTTGTAGCCTCTTGGATGTTGTGCATAGTCCTCACTTTGTCCTTTATGTGTGGGCAATCCTTGTATAGGTGATCTTCCTTGCATCCCCAGCATTGGATTGGTGGTCTTCCCCTTTTTCCCAAGGAATCTTCTTTCTTGAAATCTCTCTTAGCATACTGGTCTTGATGATTTCTATTAGGCTCATTCCTATTGAAGGGAGGTTTGAATCATTTCCTCCTCTAATCGGACTTCACATTCTTCCTATCCTTCCAAGATTTCTGCAGGGGTTCTCTTCCCTTGCCTTTCTCATACAGGTAATTATCCTTCCTGATGGCCTTAATTAAGGTCTTGGGTTCACCATATTTGATATTTTCCTTATAAAAGGCTGGCATTCCACTTAGAAATATTTGTATTTTTACTTTCTCATCACCAATGAACCTCACATACTTTAACAATCCCAAGAAAGTCTTCTTGTATTCTACCATAGTCATGCTTCCCAACCCGAGTTCAAAGAACTCATGCATTTTCTTGTCATAGAAATGCTCTGAGAGGTACTCCTTCTAGAAGTACTTCTTGAACTGCTTCCAAGTGATCCTACTTTCATTAACATGTTTCACTTGCTTCAGTTGGTCCCACCACATTACATCTTTCCCGTATAAATGGTAGGTGGCAATCTTGGCTTCCAGGTTGGACGAATAGTTATGAAACTAAAAATATCTCCTGAGTCCGAGCAACCATGCTTCAACATCATATTCCCTTTCTATTTCACCATCCAAGGAAGGTGGCTTGAGCTTCCTCAACTCTCCTTGTAAACTATCTATCTCTTGTTTCCTTCTTTGGTGTCTGATAGGAGACACTTTTGGACTGCTTACGAGATCTTCCGGTGTATAAAACTTTATTTCTGGGTAAGGAGGTGAGCAATTTCCATGAGCTCTGCTAGCACTTCTGGAATAGCTAGCTCTTCCACGATCATCCTTTCTTTCATGGCACCTGCCTTCTTCCTCTTGTCTTGAGTTTGATCCTTTCTTTGTTTGTCTCTGCAATTGATTTAAGCTCTACAACACTCGATCATTTATCTGACTTTTCTATCTCATTACTATCTCGTTGTCTTCGTTGTAGATCTGCACTTCCATATTCGGGCTTCTTACAGTTTCTAGTAGTGTTTCCTACTCTCCTTTTCCCTTGCGTCCATTGGACTATGTCTCTGCATTACCAACTCTAGTATTATGGCCTTCAGCCTCCTTATCATGACTGGAGGCTCCCTTTCCTTCTTCCATTTCCTCAATATGCATCCTGATTTGATGTGCTTAAGCCCCTTAATTCTGCAAAATGTGCAAGAGATCATTTTGTTAGAATTATGCATAAGATAAACAAAATTTCCAAACCATGCTACAAGTCTCTTTATTTTTATTTTCTCATGGAGATCATATCCCCATTATCCTAAAAATAACAGTGTCCTGTTATCCTTGGCCGACATAGAATCTCATCCTGTGCAGGTGCTTCCTTCAAACCACCTTCTCGATTGACCACGACTAGAAACCACGGCTAAATCCTTCTTAGCACTTTTCTTTCTCGAAGACAACCAATTCGTACCTTATCCCTCCTTCCCTCAACTCCCAATCTACATATGACCATGGCCATGACCCTGCACTTAGCTGAAAAAGTGTTTGTCCAGAGATTCAGGACTTTGGAACTTTCAGCCGGGATCTGATCAACGGTCCTCGTCCTCTTTCACGATCAATGATCGAGATCCACTTCTGGACTCCGCACTTCGGGAGTCTCAACTTTCCTCGCTTTCCTCCTCCTAGAATGATTTTAACCACAGTTCATGATCTGTTGACGAGTGTCCTCCGACAAATTAGTGGTTGTGAATCACTTTCGCTCTTCAGGCTTAGGAAGTTTCAAACCCTCCTCCTGCACTTTCTCTCGGAGTGCTTTTACCCGAAGTCGACGATCCTTCGACGTTTGTCTTCTGGAATCCATGGTCGATACGTAATCCAGCTGTTGGGCCTTCAGGAGTTTTCGAACCAATGCAACCTATCACATATTTCCCCTCTGGAGTGCCCAATCTCCAGACTGGACGATCTATCGCCATGTGGTGGAATACTGGAAGTGAACACATGGCCCAATCAAGTAGGTGACATGTGTCACGTTCTAACTGAATTTTCAATACTCCAAATGCTCAAAACTTACTGACACATGGCACACATCCCATGTGTCCCAGGTGATGTGCGAAAACCTCGTCACTCCGGAAATTCCAAGGTCCAAATCACCTCCTAGTGATGTCATCATGCCCCATCACTTTAGCTCTTCGGGCTCTGGGACTTCGGGAGTTTCCATGCTAGCACACTTACAATTCTCTCGAACTCTGTATTCCTGAACTAGCCAATCTGTCGCCATGTGTCCTCCTAGGTCGGACAACTAAGATTCACTTCGGGTCTTCACTCGGAGTCCATGGATCTGCACCTCGTGTCCTCCTTAATATGACGGTTGAGGCTTACTTTGGGTCTTCAGACTTTAGAAATCTAAAAATTCCAAAACTTATCTGGCCCCACTAGATTTTATCCAAAGCCCTGGATCTGGTAACACGTGGATCTTGGTCGATCAATGTTTGAGATCCTCTCGGATGATCGGATGGTCGATATTTACTTCGGCTCTCCAGCTCTCCAGGCTTTGGGAGTCTTAAATCTCAACTGAAAACCTCTCAAAAATATTCCTCCAGAGTTACTAATCTGATGACACGTAACCTCTTGGAAATCGATGGTCAGGATCTACTTCGGACGATCTGACATTCGATGTTTACTTTGGGTCTCCAGCTCTTCGGGCTTCGAGTGTTTCAACTCTCAACTTCTCCTCACTCTCTCTTTCCCAAAGTTCTTTCACCCAGAGCACACGATCAATTGACGCGTGTCATCCTATGGATCGATGGTCCCCAACTACTTCGACTATTCAGAGTTTCGATGTTTGAGCCCTAACCTGTCACATCACTGCATGCCTTTCAATTTTCAGGGGCATGTATCGACAGTTTGGAGTAACCTGATTTTCACCCCACAATTCTCCTAATGCTGACATGTAACCCCTTGGGTAAACCATGGTTTGGATTACGAGACCGCCTTGGGAAATTATCTCCCGTGCAACTTGGTTCCCCGCAATAACTCATGTCCATTTATCTCCCTCTCCCATGGGATCTGACGGTTGTGACCTTAACCCTTGCTTCCTTTTCATCAGACGCCCCCTGTTCGCCTGTCCTCCAATCCAGCGATCTTGAATCTCTCATGATCCTACACTGGCGAGCGCTCCCGAATTCGAAGGGGATAATCACGATCCTTCAAACCCTTTCTCAGACATGCAGCCTCAGGTCATGGCTATATCACACCAACGACCACTACAACCAACTATCTCATGGATAATCTTCAACAGTTTGGCTCCCTTTCCTGAGCCAAGACGCGAATGAGGATGGATCAATGGATGGGTAAATGTGTGCATGGGAGTTCATGAGGGAAAAATGAGTGAATCGTACAAGAAATCAGTGAACAAGCCATCAGTCGAACCCCCACATCAGACCAGAGGCAAGTTTAAGTAACTACATGGGGAAATCAAGAACCTTCTGGCCTTCCCCAAGAAGCTCTTGTAATCGATCCCCTCCCTTAGGAAAAAGGGGTAATTAACATAGGAATAAACACTTATCCCCTCAAGCCCCCTCTATTGTGGAATCATAGCCCCCTATAACTCTATTCCTTATCCATCTAGCAGCCAGAGATGTATTTATTATTATTAATGATAGAAAAAACATTACATGTCTTGGGCACGCTGGCCTTTTAATAATTGTTTGGGCACTGTGGCCTCTCATCATTGTAACAATATATTATTTAAAATGGGGGTTCAAAACCTTGGGTGTTACAGGGTGTAACATCCCCAGCCATCAACCGGCCTGGGCAATGCCACTACTCAGCTCTGAATTAGTTGCAATACCAAACTGTAGCATCCGCGGCCCTCCACAAAGACTGGGTAATGCTACCACTGCGGAAAATTCACATATAAATATATAACATGCAATTTAATCAAAATAAAACACATAACATGGAGTTACTGCTACCATACAGATTCAAATGTAATAGATAGTAATTCATATACATTGTTGTCACAAGAGTTGGTTCTAGGCTGTAATAGAGCCAAGCCTTAGCACATTTTAAATGATATAAATTTTGTCACTCGGACTTGACTTGGGTTGCATGCAAGTAAATTCCGAGATAACCATGAACCACTTTTGATTGGAAACTTCCCCTTCCAACCCGAGAGGAATCTCTCAAAAATATGTCACAATAGGATATTCAATAAGCTTAATAGTGGGTAGATCTGTGGGTAACATAAAGTTTTGGCTTTTTAGGGTTGATGGGTTAGACCGGAAAGTAATCCATTGGGCATGGAGTCAAATGATCAAGAAAGTAATAAGAGTGTTTCGGCAATGGAAATCCATGGAGCAGAGGCGAGATGGAAGTTGATTATAGAGGGAAGGATTTATAAAAAGTATGGCAGCAAAATAAAGAGAAAACATATCAAAATGCAAGGAGCACTTAGCAATGAGTGAATTCCAAGCATAAATCAGTGGAAAGAGATAGTTGGTATGGAGCATCTAGCAAGGATGAATTCTGAACCTTCATATCTCTGCAAGAAACAACCTATAACCTGTCCAGCAACAGAGCATCTAACAAACGGATGAATTCCATTACAAACATAGTTACAAATCGGGAAGAAAATGGAAATAAAACCAAGTGAAATGATATGAAAACGAAGCAATAAGACATTCTCTGCAAACAAAATCACAAGAATCTCTTATATAGATCGAAAATGCTCTGCACTCTTTTATTAAACATGAAAACAAGTGCTACAGCCCAGGAGTACTACTCCTCTCTCTTTTTTCCTTTTACAAATATTCCCCATATATGTATTGAGGTCAAAATCCTCTCTAATATAAAATATAACAATAGTTACAACCAATTCTTGAAACTTTCTGCCATAGAAAATGGGCCAAACTGCCGAAAACTAGGGTTGCGGTTACAGATATGTATATGTTGAATAGCGACAGCTATGTATAAACTGAAAAATTGTTTTTTGCATCTGCTTATTCTGAGAAAAAACCTCTCTCAGTTCCCTGAGACCCCTTTTCATTTTTCCCAAATCTGCATTTAACAAACATGTGTCAAAACAGGGAAAATGAAATCCGAAAATTAGGGATCGGAGATGGATTCGATTCTACCAATATGTGACACATGTACAAAAACTGAAAGATCCTAATGATCTTTGATGTGTTAGGCACAAAATCCTCCAACTGTTTCTCAAAATGATACTCCAATCACTCAAAATCCTCATTTGAAAATGATGACTCAGCACAGTAAAAATGCCATATTTCTGAAAACGAACATCATATTACGGGGGACTTTTGAATACCTTACCAAGATCAAAATGAAATTCTTAAGACATCATTATAAATCTTAGTATTTTTAGATGTCGATCGACTATTCGAACACGAAAAACGACCTCTCCACGACTGAGAAAATTGAATTTTTCTAAAGTAAGTTTGCATATGACTGGAGTCCCGATTTCAGGTTTTCAGGATTCGAGGAAATGAAGCAGTGGTTATTAAAATCTTCATGTCGGCCAAATCCCCGATGGCCAAATCCCCGAAATAGATTTTGGCTTTTACATTGCACTCTTTCGGGCCTTCAAGTTTCGAGTATCATGTCCTCAAGAGTTATGACATGCAAGGAATCCCGAATTGCGAAATCGTGATGGGATTAATTAGATGATAATCATTTGTTTTAATCTCTTAATTAATCATGATTAGCAATTAATATTTAACCTTTTGTGGATTTAAGTGTTGGGACTTCGATAATACTTGACGCGAGAAATCCCAAATCGTGAAATTGCGATGAGATTTATTAACGTTAATCTTTCTTAATCTTTATTTGATCTGGCTTATCCTTTAATACTTTAGTGAATTCGGGGATCAGGGCTGTAGTTATTAAGATATCTATGTCGGCCAAATCATCGACAACAAAAAACCCGGACTCGTGAGATTTTTCTCCATGTGGCTTAATGCTCAGGGTATGCAGTCGTTCCACTGCCAATGCTTCCATTCATTCTCCTAAGTGACTGAAAGCCAAAATTTCAATATTTGTTACAACATATGCAACGGAATACATGATAACATTCCAGCATCACATGCATGCATAACATAAAATTAAGCACGTAAATGATACTTGTCTTTTAGATGGAGTAAATCCACCAACTACATGCATATCTTCCACGAACCTCCCAGCCATAGACCACGCTACTCATCACGCTCAGTAGTGGGTCACCCCTGAGAGGGGACTAAGCTCCACAGGGAAAGGGATTCCTAGGCTAGGTAAGGTCAACAAGGAGGTCACACAATTTCAGAAGAAATATTCTCTCCCAAGAGCCACTTATGTCCACTACCCACAGACTCTCATTCCCCACATGCCTGTCCCACCCCAAGAGTATACACCTTCATTGTCCTACATTCCTTCGGTTGTTAAACCTCCCTTTCCTTAGGCTTCAACAATAGACTGGACCAAAATTATTCGAGCTTTGTGGAAGCTATAGGACTCCTTCCGTGATTTCTCACTTCCTCCACGCACTCTCTCACCTAGAGAAAGTCGCTCACAGGCCTAACAACCTATCTCTTCAACCAGTTACTTCTCAATTCTTGCAAGGTAAGAATAATAGCACATAAACAACATTCGGTTAACTCACGGGTGACAGCAGCTATAGAGAATTGGGTATGAACATCCAAAAATGGAAACAACCCACTGAGACAACCTGACACGGCTCAGGCAATACACAATACAACAACCCAAATGGTTAAGGCACGAAATCTGATTTTCATTTTGGATAAACCTTGGTTCACGAGACACACAGGTCGGCTTTTTCCCTTCTCTGGTTTCTTAGATGCGCCCAGTTATGCCGAGGGTAGACGCAGAAGCCAATGAGTTCAGGTGAAGGATCGAAGAATGAGAGAGTGACCCCCAACATAGCTGACTCATCATTTTTAACTGCATGTTCTCAGGTCGAAACTTGTCTTCCTGGATCCACATGAGTTCCACTTAGCACACGTTCCCTTTACAAGAACTTAGGAAAACACTCAACATGTCCACCTTAGCATTCATGAAATAATAATAAATCATTATCCCCTTTAGAGGTAAGCCCCCTAGATTATCCCCTAGGCCCACACACTTAGCCTCCTCCCTTACCCAACCTTGTGGAAGCTTAGTCCCCCATCACTCTTTCTTCATGGTCAGTCTACATGCAAAGATGTTTATATTTTATTAATGATCTACATAATTACATATACAAAATCAGGCTCCTGGCCTTTAACACCCAAGCTCCCTGACCTGATAAACACATAATCCCACCAGCTTATATACACTTGGCTCACCAGCCTATAAAAATAATTACAATTCATAATATAAATGGGGCACGTTCTTGGGGATATTACAATCCCCTCCCCTCCTCAGTGAAATTCTTTACACAACATCAGCAAGATTTCCAAAATCTTCAACCATATGTGGGTATTCTTCCCACATAGCATCCTCATGCTCCCATGTCGCATCCTCGGGGCTGTTGGACCTTTACAATCCCTATGGCTCAATTTTGGAGTTGTTTTCTCTTCCGGTCCAATATGCGCACTGGATGCACTTGCAAGACGCCTTCTTGCTCCACCTGAATCACGTTCCAATCAATAACATGATTAGCATCAGGTATATATTTCTTAAGCAATGAAACATGAAACACATTATGTATAGTTATGGATGCAGGTAATGCAAGCTTATATGCAATGTATATATATGTATATATAGGAAATTCTAATAACATTATAACCTGTATACAAGATACACAACATACAATAAATAGATAATTGTACTTATCTTTTGATTGAGAAGACTTCCGTATCAACATGGTCTAGGCCAAGGTACCAAACCTCAGCAACACTCCAACCAACCAAACCTCAGTAGCACTCCAACGAACAATCTCTCATTCCCCACATGCATGTCCCACCACAGGAGTGTACACCTTCACTGTCACACAGTCCATCAGCTACTACACCTCCATTGCCTTGGGCTTCAACAATAGGTCGGACCGGAAGTCTTAGAGCACCGTGGCTCGAGGAGTTCCAACTACTCTCAGAGGTCTCTAATCAGCATCTTCCCTGAGTTACTCTTTGTAATCAACATCATCTCATATGCATCACCCACATGTAGTTATCATGAGAAAACATAAAAGAATTCATTTAGGAACTCATACTTAGTTCAAAAAGGAATTCAACTTTTTCCCCAAAACAAGAAATTCCATTTCATAATTCTTCTTGGTTGTTGCCAAATTAGGATTGCAACCTTCCTTGTGGTTTTCCACAAGCACCAAACTACATACTTTTTTCTTGCAAGGCTTCATCTTGCATACTGCCAACAATTGTCAGTATTTCTTGTACATCATAATTCAATTGCAATATGCAAAGAACCATCTGCAGTGATCTTAGAATTGTTTGCATCTAGAAATTCAATCATAATTACCCAACAATTTAATAAACTAGAATGACTCATCATTCTATGCATATGCATGTTCACAGTAATATATGTAAGTTCATTACTTCTTTTTCTGAACAAGAAAAATTCCTGTAGTCAATGCTCATGTGACTACTTGACTTGCAACTTTCCTGTTGCAATGTCTAACACCTCCCTGAAATATCCTCAACTTCATGAGTTAACAACATTTCAGTTTTTAGTAACAATTATTTCCATGCAATAATATATATGCATGTACTTACAAAACACATTCAATCATTGCATTTAGTATACAATTATGTCACTTATTATGCATGAGTGCAATTCTCAATGCATAATTAATCAGTGCACCTTGCATTGGATTACATAATGCTCTTTATCTCAGTCATGTATCTCACCATCCATAAGTTGGAATTCTGGCCAATGTGTTGACACATTCTGCACACACTTCCTATTGTCTTCCCAATTAATTGGATGTCTTCCTTTTCGATCTGAACACTACACCAAGACTATAATTCTGTGGTGTTCATTAGTGTTAGCAAAAAGGTTGCAGTCCAAGTTTTATTTAAAGTTAGGAAGTTTTTAGTACATGTGTGGCTCATAACCTTTTCATATCCATACCTTGTCATATCCAACCAGGTCTTGGTATCATACATGACTAGCTTACTGCCATTCATTTCTATAACCAGTTCTTATCTTTAATTCTTTGGTTACTACCCCATAACCAAATTAACATGACATTCTACTATGTTAGTGTGTGCATTCATAAGATAAAAAGATTTGAATTAATATAGACCTCTAGCCTTTACGACATCTAGTGGTAAGAATTCAATAATACAATCATGTGATTTTATAAAATAACTCTGGCTGAGGAAATTCTTACCTAAATTTCCTTTCAACAATTATGCAAAAAGAGTAATAGAAACTCATACCTGCATGACTGCCATTAATAAATTTTGTACTACCTGAATGTCTGATGGCGGTAGAATATTTCATGCTTCTTTTATCAAACTTATAATCAACACTGCAGCTTTCTGTTGCTTCCCTCCTTATGCAACAACATCATCAATAACACTTGCAAACATGCAAGAATTCTTTCTTCTAGCTGACCCAACAAGTTGTAACATACTTGCTGCCACAGAAATTGCAGCAACTTCTTTCTCCCTATAAAACTTTTTCTTGTTGATCCCAGAAGTCTACAATTCTTCTAGAGTTCCTGGATCTTCTTGTGCTCTCATTGTAGTCACTGTACATGACTATTTTTTTCCTGAGCACTTTCTAGCCAAATCACTCTTGGTTGCCTTTTCATTTATAGTCCCAAACTAATTTGATATTAACCTTCATCTTTCGTTAATTTCCTAGGTCCAACTAACCCAATCTCGTACTTGATAAATCAAATTCCACACCAAGTTGTTTTATATACTCTGGATTCTTCAACATCCAGTTACTCTTCAGGACTGAACTTCTTCAGCCCTTTCTCGATGGAATACTTTAGTACTTGAGGTTTTCTTGTACTCTCCGCTTCTCTTTTTCTAGCTTCATAGAATTAATTGAACATCCTTCTTTTACCTTACCATCATAAATTCAAGTGATACCTCCGACCTCTTGGGTTTTCAATCATGGCTCTATGGTTATTCATTGTTATATAAGGAGTATGTCTCCTAAATTAACCTGGTTATGATCCCATAACCAATCATAACATAATATGAAACTTACATTTTATCTAAGTTCATTCTAGCATCAACAACACTTACACACTCTAGGCCTTCGGCCATTACATATCAATTTAAATATTGAAAATTAACTGAGGGAGTCCATACCTTGATCCCCTTCAACATGTATGCATGAACAAAAACTAAATGCATACCTTCCTAGTTGTTACCAACCTACTTGTTGTTGTCTGACCAACGGATATTTGTAGAAGCTCACAGACTTCCCCCTTCATCATTTTGATCACCATTCCTTCCATCCTCATGGGTATTCACCTCAATGGAAATTATAAGCAACAAAAACATCCACATAATACATAATCCATCCTTTAGTCATACTCAAACATTATTTCATAATAACAGACTATTCTAAGTTCACCAACATGTTATATGCATATCCAATAATGTACATATGCAAAATTACACATCCATGTTGATGCAGACCCCCCCTACTCTCCTCGGGGCTACACGACCTCCCGGTCTAGGATCTTTCAATATTTTGAGTCGAATTGACTCTTCGGGCTCATGATTGAACCCAAATCAATTATACACAGGCCCCCTCTTCTCCTTTAGGTGCGGGTCCTGACAGACCTACGAGATATTCCTGTGTGCTTCCAAAACTCCAAGTTTCAAGCGCTAGCCCCTTTTTCATTAGCCCTTTCCTTCATAATACCATGGGATATGACCTCATAGAAAAATGTGATTGCAGGCGTGGGCAAGAGTGGTTTTAGGCCAACCCGCTTTTCACCACGCAATTCACCTCCAGTTGACACATATCACTTTGTTCAAACCATGGTATAAATTGTGGCCCGCTCTCAGATTTTTAACATACGAGCAAATTCTGGCCCGGAAATCCATCTCATCCATCGATATCCAATCCCTTGGCGATGATCCGCGATCAATGGCCACTATGTATCCTTCTTCCACATGCAATCCCAGATCTACACGATCTGTTGACACATAGCTCCCTTCCAAATCAACGACTACGGTTGATTCCGGCTCTCCGACCCTCAGGAATTTCAACTCTCAACTTTCTGCTTTTCCTGTATGGAAATCTTCTATAGTGGAAGATCTATTGACACTTTTCCTCAACAACTGGACAGTTCTGATGAAATCCAGCTCCCCGACCTTCGATATTTCTCATGTCTCCACACACACAAACCTCCGGAGTGAATTTCCCTGGAGTGACAGATCTTTTGCCATGCGTCCTCTCCAAATCAACGACCTTGATTCTCTTCAGGACTTCGGCTCTTTCCGACCAAGATGAGACCAATGGTACTTCGACCTCCTCCTAGATCAACGATCGAGATCTCCTTCAAGACTTCGACACTTTCATCCTCTACTTTCCTCCGGGGTCGTCCATACTCGGAGTTCCAGATCCGGTGCCACACGTCCACTTTCAGATCAATGACCAATATTTACTTCATTTTTTCTTCTCCTCCTTGTCCACAAACTTCTGAAATTTTGGATCTTACACCATCTGTCCTCCTTGACGATGGATGGTCCCAAATCACTTCAGGACTTCGGGACTTTGACAAGTCCACTTATCCTGCACACACAAGGGTTAAGCCTCATGCGCTTACCCCTGAATCCAACATTCGTTGGTCCTTCACGCTCAGACCTAACATATGGGATCCTTTCCTCTCCTTTGTACTTCCTTTGTTCTACTGGAAACTTATCTAACGGTACATGCTCCTCCCCACAACAGATCTGATGGTTGTTGTCGCCCCTCTTCTTGAGATTTTGACTTCTTCCACCTTGGAATATTTTGTCAGTGTTCAAAGGCTTCGGCCTTTGACCTTTCTCTTGCGAGTCCACCTCTTGGATCTCATCTTCGCTATCGTAAGCATTATCTCTTATGATATTTTCAATTTACTCAGTCTCCTAAGGGTATTGACCCTTTTGTTTCCTTTCAAAGGAAAACTTTGTGCCCTCCTGGCAACCTTCTGCTGAAAGCACACCTTGCTTAGTGTTTTCTACAGATTTTTCAACAGCTTTGTGAGTATATTCCTCTCATACTCATCTCACTGAACTCAACAAAGAGTTATCTCTGTGCACACTTGCACTCACTCGATTCCCTCCTGGAAGAGCCCTACAAAGTTCTCAGTGACTCTATCTCTCTCTAAACTCAACACAGAGTTCTTCATGTGCACTCCTTGCACTTATGCTAATGAAGGCTCAACGGTATCTCTCCTGAGCTTATCTGCAATTAAATTACCTCTGTCAACGCACTCCTTGCAAAAAATGTACACTCCTTACACTTGAAAACTCAAATAAGAGAAACAATTGAAACTTATTCAATACTTCACCCGTTTATGCATTCAAACCAATCTGATTTAAGAAAACGTTCATATTTCATTTTCTTTCCGAGCTCTTCTCTACTCTGTAATCATTTTCGGGCAGTAGCCCCTTTCTCTCAGTCCCCAACCCATGCGATCACGGGTCGTGACCAAGAGCTATATCACTAGATGCTTACTCAGGCCTTCGGCTTTGTAGATTTCAAAGCACCACACAACAATCTATCAGAGTTCCATATTACCAAACTCGCGATGTAGGGTGGATCAACCATCCATGTCTATTCAACATCCGACGGATGACACTTACTATGGAACCTCAGGTGTCTGAGTTCCAGGTCTTTGGGTCTTCAGGACTTCGAAGCTTTGGAGGATCTCGCATGCACACATCTGAACTATTAATCTCTGAACATTCCCAATCACCTTTGGTGACGTCATTACGTCACTTCACTTAACATTTTCCAATTGTGGGGGAATGCAATGGTGGTTTGTAGCAACCCTCCTTTCATCCTGCAATTCTTCTGACACTGACACGTAACCCCTCAATGAAATCGGGGTCTAGATTGTGGGATCGCCTTGGATAATTAACTCATGTGCAACTTGGATCCCCGCAATGCCTCTTGGTCGTTGATCTTGATGTATAGTGATCAACGCCAGTGTGGGTTCTCTAACCCTTAACTTCGTTACGTAACCTCGTCCCCACTAACCATGCTCATACGGAGTGCCACATGGTGGAATACTAGCGGCTAACTCATGGCCCAATCATATGGGTGTCACACATCACGTTCCATATGGAATTTCAAGCTTCTACGGGTTCAAAACCCACTGACATGTGGCGCACAACCCATGTGTCCACGTCAAACCAAGTGACATCAACATGCCACATCACTTCGAAGTTTCAGACTTTGGCCCTTCTCTTGTTTTTGGCATCAGACTTCATTGAAGTCATGAAATCCGAAGGGATTCCAGGTTAACTCCTCTGCACCTTCCCTAGATCCGACGATCATAAGGGATTTTCCTTCCTTCTGAATAGATCCTACGACAAAGAATAGACTATGTTAATCTACGGATTTCCAAAAGAATTCATGGCTAACTGCCTCACAACATTACCATATATGATGGTTGTGAAGTATTCTCCTTCTCCCGAATAGATCCTTAGGTCCACATTACTCTGGGACCCAATACCACGTCTATTGTGGTTTTACAACACCGCTACTCCTCTTGAGATTTGTAACACGACCAAGGTAACTTCTTGGCACTCGGGAAGGTTCTAAGGTTCGAAATTGGTCCTCCAGACACAATTTCCTCTTGAAACCTTGGGTCCAATGACCACTTATCCAACCCATCCAGGCTCATCATTGAAACCATGCTCTGAACTTGAATTTTGTCTATTTCAACAACAATTATTTCCTAAACTTTTGCTTCAATTTCCACTAGCATGGCCCATCCAGGCTCGGTGTCAAAAACCATGGCTCTGATACCAATTTGTAACATCCCCAACCATCAACCAGCCTGGGAAATGCACTTACTCAACTCTGACTTAGTTGCAATACCAAACTGTAGCATCCCCGACTCTCCACAGAGACCAGATAATGCTACCACTACGGAACATTCACATATAAATATATAACATGCATTTTAATCAAAATAAAACACATAACACAGAGTTACTGCTACCATACAAATTCAAATGTAATAGATAGTAATTCATATATGCAACGGAATACATGATAACATTCTAGCATCACAGACATGCATAACATAAATTAAGCATGCAAATGATACTTATCTTTTAGTTGGAGTAAATCCACCAACTAGGTTCAGACCTTCCACGAACCTCCCAACCATAGACCACATTGCTCATCACGCTCAGCAGTGGGTCACCCTCGAGTTGGGACTAAGCTTCACTGGGCAAGGGATTCCTAGGCTAGGCAAGGTCAAAAAGGAGGTCACATAGTTTCAAGGAAATATTCTCTCCCAGGAGCCACTTATGCCCACTGCTCACAGACTCTCATTCCCCACATGCATGTCCCAACCCAGGAGTATACACCTTCAATGTCCTACAGTCCTTCAGTCGTTAAACCTCCCTTGCCTGAGGCTTCAGCAACAGGCCGGACTAGAATTCTCTGAGCTCTGTGGCAGTGTTGGCAGCAGGCCGAAGTGGAAAGAAGGACAATCATGGGGAAAGAAAGCATGCAGAAACTGAAGTAACAGTTGGAGGAAAACATAGCACACGCGCATGAAATAAGGCATGCACAAGGAAAGTGACGATTGGAAGGAAGAACAACATGCACACATGGGAGGAATACCTAACATCGGTAGGGTTAGGGTTTTGGTAATATATTGTAAATGAATGAAGAGCCCGAAATATATAAATATAGATACGTAGGTATCATAGGGGGTTCCTTCTTGTTAGTTTGGTTTTGTATTGTTCCATCATAGATATGTACGAATTGATGCAATATGTAATATGGTTATGAACTATTTTGTAAGACTATTGAGCTAAAGGAGAGGAGAGAAGGAAGATCTTAGGATTAGATCGCAGGCTGAGGAGCCTGGTGTGACCTAGTTCGCCTCATATAGATCTCACCCATCTGAGGATAATTGTAAGTGTGCGGCGACGGATATGCATAACTACCATAATAAAAGAGCCAAGAGCCAAATCTTTGTGGATGCAACCCAGGAGGGGGTGAACCACGCTAACACATGTGTAATGGGATGAATGCATGCATATATTTACCATATTTTTAGTAGTTATTTGTTATACTTAATGAATGAATGAGTTGTTACATTGCTTGTTTAAATACTGATGTGATAGTGAGGGAATAAGTCGTGAATAACAGTAGGTTGCAATCATAAGTTATAATAAATGGTTTAGAATAAAGATCCCATATATTGCGCTCAATCCTAGGCTGTAAACACATGAGTCTTACAGCCACCCATTAAAGCTAGCTCGGGTGAGACTGTGCAGGGCATTCTGTGTGTTGCGTTGCCTTCTAGTTTACCAAGAGGGCCGATGGTTTTAGAGTCTTTTGTTGGAAACCTAAAAGGCATGAACCCTAGGTCAATAACTCAGATGATAGAGTAACCAACAAATGGTTTCATTGTCATTGGAAGGAACAAAGGAGGATTCAGTAGATGAGATAGGAGGAGCGGGAAGCGAGCAAAGAAAAGAAGAGAGAAATGAGCCATTAGAAGGGGATGTTGAGACCATGGAACCCCACAAAAGCAGAAATCGAAACTTCGTTGAGAACCAAATAGGTATATTTTTCATAGAAAGGCAATCGAAACCCTAGAATCACACCTCGCAAATATCTGGACAAATATGTGTTTACTGATTTACACAAAGTCTTTTTCTGTGATTTTCCACATCTATTGTAGGAGTGGATACTAAGGTTGAAGGTGTTACCACTCTGTAAATTTTGTCCGGCTGAATAGACAAATGACAGAGGTAACTATTTCAACCTACTTTAGAGTTGGGCACTAGCCTGCTCAACTCAGAGAGGGCTCTCTCGTGTCACTTAATATATCTATGGAAATTGGTGGCTAGATTTCGTTTGTTTTGGGGGTGTTTTATAAAGTTGTTGGCCAAGAAGAGGAGGGACACTCGAGGATATGGAGTCAAAATTCTGAAAATGAATGAAAACATTGACTAGCCAATAGAACTCTCTAGAGGATAAAGGCTAAATGAGGCAATGAATCTGAGTTGTAAATAATATTTGCAGAGTGTAAGAGGAAAGGGAAAAAACAAGTAACTGCATCAGAGCATTAATAAAATGAATTATAAATTAGTTAGGAAGAAATACACATAGTTTAAATTGTTTCAACCGAGAGCATCAAGGGATGAACTATGGGCTTTTAATTATCCAATTTAAACAGACAAAAATGTAAATGGAATTAAAGAACATAGGAAATACAAACAATGAAGGAAGACAAAACTCATATCATAGTCATTAGAATCTTTTCATAAATAGTTCAAAATGATTTTTCATATGTATTCAATTCAATCCCAGAAAAATTACAATAGAGTCCAGAACCACCAGAATTGTGCCCTTGCACTTCTGCCCATCACTAATACACCCAGAACCTCTAATACTTATACAATTTGAGTTCCTTCAGTGTGCAACCGGTTACAATAACTGAACTGAAACGTTATAGCTTCTACAATGATTACAAATGACATTTTTCAAAAAAAACGTTTCATGATCCCTACAGATTCCTCTGACGCTACAGCTCCTTCCTCTGCCACATTCTCTTTGAAATATCACTTATACTCTTTCAAGTATAATTGCATTTATCTATATTCTCATTAAACATTTGGGAATAATATATTTGAAATAAAAATAATTCCCAAATATTTTCTATCATGTGGAATTAAATTTTCATAATTTAATCCATGCCCTTGGTTCTTCAAAACCATATCTTGTTTGGCCCAATTCACCATTTCACTGTAAAAAACATTTATTGTTATTATTTCCCTGTGAAAAACATTTACTGTGTAATTTTTTTCCCAATTATTGTTTCACTATGGAAAAACATTTACTGTGTGTTTTTTCCAGTTTACCGTCTTTGGAAAAATACCTTTTATCTTCTTCTTTTACTTATGTAAATATTTGGATAAAGAATTATCCAAGTCTTCGTTCACGTGCATATTCCCATTTAAATCTTTTGCATGGAAATAAACATTAGTTTCTTTAATTTGTAAAACTTGAATCTTACCTAAAACCTTTTCAAAGTGAGGAGGAATTTCATTTATTAGAAATTCCATAATTGTTGTTGAAATGCACTCCTAGAAAAATGACACACATTAAACATATGATAAATGGTGCATTTACTACATCAGTCTTGGGCTGGAGTGGTTTAATCCAAACTGCTTTTACCCCCGATATGCTCCATGTAAAAACATATGTCCATGAATCCCCGACCCACCTTCACATAATTAAGCTCCTCGCTACTTCAATCCCCGATATGTATGTGCACCCTCCATCCAACCTTTGACTTTTCCACATTATAAATAGAGATTCGTGCCCATGATTTGACGTGATTCCATGAATTAAATATTTAAATATTAATATAAATATTTTAACATAAAAATATTTATATTAATAATAATAAAGGTTTTTTCCAATTTTTTAAAGACTTTAGGCATATGAGGCTTTAACACATGACTTTGTGGATAGGATAAGGGTGCTTAATAAAAGGAATTTTTTTTTATTTTCAATAGGAATATGAAAATAAGGGTAAAAATGAATGAAGTGATGGAAGTAAGGGAATTAAATAAGCATTAAGGCTAGGTATAGGTTTGGGATATTTGTCAAATTTTTTACTTATGGAGGACATGACTATTTTGGATAATCAGTTGAGTGAAGGATTTAGGTGATGGGAGCTTAACGAAGCTGGTGAAAAAGTTTTAAAATCTGAGTAGAAAGATAGCGCAAGGACAAGATGCTTTGAGAAAAATTAATGCAAATTAGAAAGTGATAACATAGGTTCCAACCGGGGATGTTATCCTCCCTGTGAGGTAGCAAAGAACTCGTAGACCCAGTGCCTAATCCATTGGGATGCTCCCAAAATATGTGTGTGTACCCTGCTATGGCCTGTGACTAGTGTCTGCTGAAAACTAAACTCTGCACACTACTCTCAACTAGATACTGAACATTGAATACACTACTAAAAATCTTATTGTACACACCATTGGAAATCCAAACTGAAAAATGCTTGACGAACAAGCTTCTTTGCATACTCCTATCTACTCTAACTGCTGAAATGAATCGCCAATCAAGTGAAATCAAAATTCCATTTTAACCATGCAAGCATTTTATCCAATGTTTGTTTACTTTGCACAAGCTTGCTCAAAATCCTGTTTACTCATAATTCATTTAAAATTTCATCCATAATTCCAAATCTCAAAAAATTAAAAACATTTGGACTATTCACTGCCTCTAACAAAACTACAAATGGATCCTCTAAAATATGCACAAAACAACAATCATGTTTCACCCTTTCCACTGCATTATTGTTTTCATGTGATTTAACATGTTGATTGCCACCAAGAGGATGAAAAATATGTTGAGACTGCTGGAAATAAAAATCTTGTGAATCAGAAGGCAGTGTTGGCTGAAATGAAACCCCTGGTGGAAAGAAATCCATGTCTAACACTGATGTTGATTTACCATCATCTTTATTTCCAAGACGGTATTTAAGCACAAGCTGCAAATATGAACTGAGATAACCTTCCATGTAATCAGCGACACGGCCATTAAATGCATGAGAAGGTTGTTGGTCTTCCTCATTGATAACAATTTTCTCATTTAAAATAGTCCCACTGTGAATGCAATCAGACTTCCCTACTTCCTTTGTTATCTCACGATTTTCTTTCAACAATTCAAAGGAAGAAAAACATAATGGAAGATAGTTTTCATTTGCAAATCCACTGCTTTCTTCATATTTAGCATTATTCCTAGAGGATTTCTGATTTGAAACATTATAGACATTTTGTTTCAACAGTTCGAAAGAGGAAAAACACAATGGCAAGGTTCTTTCACCTGATTCAAAACCTTCTTCATTTTCTTCACTGCTGTCATAGGCACATTTTTCCATTTCTTTGGATTGTTGAACACACTCATTTTCAGATTTGTCTTCGACCAATGGCTGAAAATGTGTACTAACAAGACCTTCTATGTAACAAGTACCAGGGTCATCAAACACATGAGAAGATTGTTGCAATTTTTTGTCAATTGTTTTTAGTGAATCAGTGTGATTTGGCATTAGCACACATTCCTTTGCTTCAATGATGATATTAGGATTTTCTTTTAACAATTTGAATGAAGAAAAGCATAAAGGTAAATAATTCCCTTCAGCTGATTCAATACTTTATTCTTTATAACTGTGATATGTAGGCTGATTGTTCTCATTATAATGTTGAAAAGGAACATTTTCTGATAGATAACATGCATTTGGTTTTTCTAGGGAGTCAACATCATAATCATCATCATATTCATCATATATATGCAAATCAACAACATATGCAATGTCATCTAACAAGAAAAAACTTGGAACATCAACATGTTCTTCAACAAACTGATTTGCAAACCCATATTCTTGACTGTCTACAAATGAATACATAAAATAATCAGCCCCCTTCTTATCATGGGATGGATTAGAAGCTAAATCATCACCTCCTCTTTCAATAAGAGGAATATTTTTTTTTGCAAAATCATTGGCATTAAAAAATTCAAGAGGGCGTATAATATTATTAACTCTTTGCTCAAGATTCAAATCAATTGTTTTCTGTTCATCTTCATTGTCATGTTCTTTAGCATCTAGCTCCTCATTTTGAATATGTGTACATGCTTCGATATTGTGTTGAATCTCCTAAGCATCATTGAACATTTGTTGTAAGGACTTGAGTCTTCTTTCCATCAGGAGGAAAGACAAATATGGATGAAGAGTCGTTGTATAATGGAGCATGGCAGCAGCTTCAGTGGGTTGAATTTCTTTGGGAAAATTGTTATAAATACTGGAAAACCTTCTATTGAATGTAGAAATAGTTTCATTACTCTGTCTCTTCAAGGCATAGAACTCTATAAGTTGTAGATCCAAATATTTCTTCTTGCCCCAAAACTTAAAAAAGACATTCTCCAATTCCTCCCATGTGCTAATTATTTCTAGCTGCAAATGTTTAAACCAGTATTTGGTGTCCCCTTTCAAGGATTGAGAGAAGGCCCTCATACAAAAATCATCATGGTCAATCTCAAACAAATCTATAAAATGCTCAAACCATTAGATGTGTTTTTTAGCTGAGATGACATCAGGTTCCCCATCAAACACAGGTAGGTATTTATAGTGCTCAGGAGGAAAATCATGAAGGAATTGAGGTAATTTTAAGGGTCTGTATCTATGATGAATCTTGGAGGGTGTTGGATCA
This sequence comes from Picea glauca, assembly GCA_000966675.3. Taxonomy (NCBI): domain Eukaryota; kingdom Viridiplantae; phylum Streptophyta; class Pinopsida; order Pinales; family Pinaceae; genus Picea; species Picea glauca. The sequence goes on from JZKD02S0157458.1 coordinate 192,273, forward strand.
AGTACAAGAGGTGAAATATCAACTTGGTTTCATGAGGCTCATCAACTTGGTTATGATCATCATGTACAACTTTAAGAGGAGGATATGCAATTGCAATATTCTCATGATCATCATTAGAATGCAGCAGGTAAAGAAAAAAGTGTTTGACTGCATGTTCAAGGAAGGACCAGAGGCAACATATAACAAACAATAAAATGCCTCGGAAAAAATCCAATTTTAAGTACTTGTTTTCTTCCATAATATATTTTCATACCTCTCTCAAGGGATCTCATCTTCCAGTGGAGTCTCTAAATTACATTCGAAGCTTGAGTGGAGTCGCCAATAATGTTTTGGAAGTTGGATTATGCATTGAGAGTGGAGTCGCCATTGAAGATTCAAATTTATGGATTCTTCTACCATTGGAATCACCTTCAAACTGATTTTTGATGTGTGGAGTTGCCAAAGCAGGAATACAACCAATATGTTCCTAAGTGTATGTTGCTCTCAGACCTTAGAACTCAACCATGTTGTTCTTTCCCAGGGAATATTTTTCAATTTCATCCCCGGAAAGGGCGCTAGAATGCTAGCACTCTATAAATTTTGTTCGACTGAAGAGATAAACTACAAGGGTAATTGTTTCAACCTACTTTAGAGTTGGGCACTAGCCTTCTCAACTCAAAGAGGTCTCTCTCATGTCACTTGATATATCTATGGAATTCAGTGGCTAGATTTGGTGTGTTTTGGGGGGTTTTATAAAGTTGTTGGCCAAGAAGAGGAGAGACACTCAGGGATATGGAGTCAAAATTCTGAAAATGAATGAAAACATTGACTGGCCAATAGAACTCTCCAAAGGATAAAGGCTAAATGAGGCAATGAATCTGAGTTGTAAATAATATTTGTAGAGTGTAAAAGGAAAGGGAAAAAACAAGTAATTGCATCAGAGCATTAATAAAATGAATTCTGAATTAGTTAGGAAGAAAAACACACAGTTTAAATTGTTTCAGCTGAGAGCATCAAGGGATGAATTCTGGGCTTTTAACTATCCAATTTAAACAGACGAAAATGTAAATGGAATTAAAGAACATAGGAAATACAAACAATGAAGGAAGAAAAAACTCATATAATATCCATTAGAATATTTTCATAAATAGTTCAAAATGCTTCTGCATATGTATTCAATTCAGTCCCAGAAAAATTACAATAGAGTCCAGAACCACTAGAATTGTGCCCTTGCACCTCTGTCCATCACTAATACACTCAGAACCTCTAATACTTATACAATTCAATTTCATTTAGTGTGCAACCGATTACAATAACTGAAATGAAACGTTATAGCTTCTACAATGATTACAAATAACAGTTTTCAGAAAAAAACGTTTCATGATCCCTGTAGATTCCTCTGACACTCCATCTCCTTCCTATGCCAGGTTCTCTTTGAAATGTCACTTATACTCTTTCAAATATAATTGTGTTTATCCATATTCTCATTAAACATTTGGGAATAATATATTTGAAATAAAAATAATTCCCAAATATTTTCTATCCTGTAGAATTAAATTTACATAATTTAATTCATGCTCGTGGTTCTTTAAAACCATGTCTTGTTTGGCCCAATTACTGTAAAAAACATTTACTGTTACTATTTCCCTGTGAAAACAAAATACTGTGTAATGTTTTTCCCAATTACCGTTTCACTATGGAAAAACATTTACTGTGTTTTTACTAGTTTACCGTCTTTGGTAAAATACCTTTTATCTTCTTCTTTTACTTCTGTAAATTTTGGATAAAGAATTATCCAAGTCTTAGTTGTGCATATTCCCATTTAAATATTTTTCATGGAAATAAACATTAGTTTCTTAGTTGTAAAGCTTAAATCTTACCTCCGTAAAACCTTTTCACAGTGAGGAGGAATTTCATTTATTAGAAATTCCATAATTGTTGTTGAAATGCACTCCTGGAAAAATGCCGCACATTAAACATATGATAAATGGTGCATTTATTACATGAGGCTTGGGCCGGAGTGGTTTAATCCAAACTGCTTTTACCCCGGATATGATCCACGTAAAAACACATGTCCACGAAAGAAACCACGGTAGTTTTCCCCAGCCCGCCTTCACATAATTAACCTCCTCGCTACTTCAATCCCCGATATGTATGTGCGCCCTCCATCCAACATTTGACTTTTCCACATTATAAATTGAGATTCATGCCCATGATTTGACGTGATTCCATAAATTAAATATTTAAATATTAATATAAATGTTTTAATATAAAAATATTTATATTAATAATAATAAAGGCTTTTCCAATTTTTTAAAGACTTTGGGCATATGAGGCATTAACACATGACTTTGTGGATAGGATAAGGGTGCTTAATAAAAGGATTTTTTTTTTATTTTCAATGGGAATATGAAAATAAGGGTAAAAATGAATGAAGTGATGGAACTAAGGGAATTAGATAAGCATTAAGGCTAGGTATAGGTTTGAGATTTTTGTCAAATTTTTAACTTATGGAGGACATGACTATTTTGGATGATCAGTTGAGTGAAGGATTTAGGTGATGGGAGCTTGACAGAGCTGATGAAAAAGTTTTAAAATATGAGTGGAAAGATAGCGCAAGGACAAGATGCTTTGCGAAAAATTAATGCAAATTAGCAAGTGATAACAGAAGGATAAACACACAACGAACTAGATTCGACAGTTAGAGTGGACCCTAGTACAGATTGAGCAGTTACAGCAAGTGAAAAACAAATTCACCCACGCAGTAGAATTTTGGCTTGACAGTATTGTGGCAGGATTCATAATAGAGTTTGCAGTGGACACGTCGAATTCATATAGCACAACGGAGCAAGAATTTCTACACTGACCTCGAGGAAGGTACATTCAATCACTGTATACTTCTATTAAAATATTTTTATATAACAAACATGTAATGATAATGGAATCAGATAGATAAACTTCCCTGTGTGCATGGGGGAAGGGGGGAAGCACTGACAGAGTGAGGATAAATGGAAGGAGGGAAGGATAAAAGAAAGAAGGAGGAGGAACCCTTGGACCCGATCATGATGGACGACGACCAGATCAAGTGGATCTTGGCGTCAATGGGAAATACACATAGCGCAGCACCCTACCAATACAAGGTGAATACCAAGAAGAGAGTTATAGCTGTGAGGGAAGGCTTGGCGAGTGATGAGGAAGAGGTAGAGGATCTTCGGGCTGTGGAGTAGATTGAGAAAATATTGCACGCAACATATGACAGGAAAACAAGAGGTCCAAGAACGGGAGGAGAAGGCAGCCATCCTATCCATATTAATGTCAGTGTGGAACCCATAAACCCATGTGTGACTAATACACCAAAGAGAACACCACCATTTAGACAACCGCGGTTCGGAGGAATTCTAACAACAGGAATTACATCTACACAAGGAACAACAACTGGATGAGCCAGTTTAGGCAACACTAGTCAAGTATCTACACCGTGCAGAGGAGGTAGTAGTTTAGTATTCAGAATGGCAGGACACGATCCTACCATTAGGTTACCAGAATTTCGGGCAGAAGCAGTAGAATACCCTGAGAAGCACTTGTTCATTTGTGCAAAGATCTGGGAATCAAAACAGATCACCGATGAAGATACCAAACTGGTGCAACTATCTATTACGCTAAGAGACCACGCACTAGACTGGTACATGAGTCTAGACACAAACAGTGCCCCTGGGACAACCAGGACACTGGACAACATTAAGAAGTTACTGATTAATGAGTTCTAGAAGTTAGGTTCAGAGGACCAGTACATGAATGAGATGATCGAAATAAGATAGAAACCAGGAGAGTTTGTATGGGAGATTGACCAGAGATTTAAACGACTGAAGGGAAACTTAAAATACATCATGCCCGATATGAAACATTGGCACCTGTTTGTTAATTCACTACTCCCACACCCCTTTACGACAATAGAAATTTCAAACGCAGGCAGAGGCTCTATAGGAAGCCTTGCCACTGGAAGAAAAATAGTACCAATAGACAGACCCAACTATTGAAGAACTAAATGAGGATTTGAAGAATCTCATGTTCCAGCTGAACCGGAATAAGAACAAGGACAAACGAGAATTCATTTGGTGTACCACCTGCAGGACGGAAGGACACCACAAGAATGAATTTCCAACGTTCGCACACCATATGGTAGCAGGATTGTCGAATCCATTACCAATGGGAGGATTATGGTGCAAAATATGCAAGAAAATGGGTCACGACCCTTATCACTACCCGATGATGCAGAAATACCAGGCACTTCCAAAGAATTCATATTGCACGTTTTGCAAGTCAGTGGGCCATGATGATAAAGATTGTAGAACTATGGAGTTGATGAGAGAAAGGACATCAAATGCATATAGGGTACATGCAGAAATGATGACTGGGCAAGCATCGCCATAGTTCAATCAATCCCCATTGCCATACAACATTGTGCAACAACATTATAATACTGCGCAAAAACCATATAATAATGCGCAACCGCAGTACAACCCGGCACAGCCCCAGTACAATACCACGCAGGATAATCAGGTGCCTTAGTATAATGTGTCAAGAGGTGATCGAGCATGCTACAGAGGAGGAGGATGAGCCAAAGGAGGTTTTGAATGAGGTAGAGGACCAGTCAAATGTCACAATTGTCAGCAACTAGGACATTATGCAAGGGAATGTCTGCTTCCACCAATAAATTGTATGTATTATCGCGCATCGGACCACGATACAGAGGAATGTCTGACACTACTAGTGAAGATTCAGGAGAAGAGGAACTAGAACAATCAGAATGTTCAGTGGATTTTAGCCGAAGCAAGGGATGAAGGATGGAATATCAACATAGTTACCCGCGAAGGAGGTAAAATAGGCACTGACGCAGTTCGATAGGAATCAACGCAGAACCAATGGGTAAAGAATAAAACTGAACCAATAAAGCAGTTCAACGCGCAAAAAGGAAAGGAGGCCAGACAAGAATTTCAGAAGAAGGACACAACTTCGACTTCAACTACGCAGCCACACAAGGAAGCACCAGAATATGAGATGCCTCCATCATTGGATCATACCAACAAAATGCATCCCACGGGACAAGTAAGTACAATCAAAGGCTTTTTGCAATCATGTGTAAAAGTATTAAGTGATTCATCATCTATGAAAATATTGCAAAACATCCGAGAAAAGTGTAGCAGCGAGACAGAAGGAAAGCTAGAACCTAAAACAATTAATCACCTACACACAAAAAGAAGAACAAGTAGAGAATTTAGACTGAATGCTAACATTGGGGATTTCAATATGGGAGACATTATACTAGATCTAGGATCCGAAGTGAATGTATTACCAAAGAAGACATGGAAATGCATGGGAGAGCCCACATTAGGATACTCGCCTATTCAATTGAAACTAGCAAACCAACATAGAGTCCTACCAAAGGGTAGACTGAAAGGAGTGACAGTAGATCTTGATGGAGTGTGCACTAAAGCATATTTTGAAGTCATTGAAATAGTGGACGACACAACACCTTACCCAAAATTTCTTAGTCTGGATTGGGCGTTTAACAACCAGGCCATAATCAATTTGAAGACCAAGAAAATGACATTTGATTCCAGAGAATATAGGGTCATTGCGCCATTAGACCCATTAGAAGAGGATAAGTTTGTAGAACCTACTTGCCTAGACTTAGAGGAAATCAGTCAGTTGTACAGAAAAACTCCACGCGATGAGGATTACGTAAACCCAACTGCAGATGAGGTACTCAGTTGGCAGAGAATTACTTCATGTGCAACATACTTAGACACCAGTTTAGAGAACTGGCAGCAGAGGCTACACGAAGTATCCACATGAAGATGTGAAATAATAGACTTCGCAGTAAGATGGATAGGCACAGAAATCAGAGAACCACCCAACTTCCACAGAATCAATGATTTGGAAACATTCTTGACGAAGTACGAAGATGTAGTGTTAGAGAACCAGAGATTGTTAGCACTTGACTTAGCACTAAAGGCCACACCGGCAAGATGGTGGAGCGCACACAAAGAGACAATCACAGATTGGTACCAATGTAAGTGATTACTGTGCATAAGGTTTAGCGCAGAACCAACAAACAACAAACAACATAAATATGAAGGACATAGAGCACCAACAGAACACTTGGACGCATGTAGAACGCTGTCGAAAATGACACCACCATAGGAATGGCCTCATCACTTCATATATACTCTCAAGGGAATACCAACGAATTGGTATACGGATCAGGAATTGCTCAAAGGAACTATGACATGGACGATATTGCGACATAATTTCACAGTCACTTTCTCATTTGAGCATGAGAACCCCAACATAGATGCAACCCTTAAACGGATCAGAGGAGTAATATTCATCAAAGAACCAGAAATAGAATTTATCACAGAAGAGCAACAACGGAATAAACAGACAATCAAGGAACTATTGTCATGTTACCATGTACAGGAGGAATCCCCATACGAAGACGATCTGTGCGATATTCAGATCGAAGAAGTAGAAGGAGAAAGAGATGTGGAGGGCCCAACTATTGAATCAGAAGTCATTTCCGTGCCAATCAAGGTAAAGAAAGTTAATATTGGGATAGCTGAGTAGCCTAAAATGGCCAGCATTGGAGATTACTGGGATGAGAAAATAGTATAAAGTATCACAGAGTTATTACGTGAATACAGTGACCTCTTTTCCACAACATTCACAGAGATGAAGGGTATAGCCGGAGAATGGGTAGAAATGAATAAACCACTCAGACCTGAAGTGATACCTATTAGACAAAAACCCTACATATTGAACCCCATATATAAACAAAAAGTTAAAGATGAGATCGACGGGATGCTTGAAGTTGGCATCATAGAACCAGTTGAGGAGTCAGAATGGATAAGCCCGATGGTAGTACAGGACAAGAAACAAGGAAGAGGGATCAAGATATGTGTCGACTTGAGGAAGTTGAATGATGCATGCCTACATGACTTGTTCCCTACACCATTCATAGATGAAGTGTTAGAGAATGTGGGAGGGCATGAAGCTTACTCATTCACTGATGGATTCTCGGGCTACCATCAAACTAAGATATCACATGAGGAAAAATAGAAGACCACGTTTGTGACAGAATGGGGATCTTATCAGTACATAGTCATGTTGTTTAGACTGAAGAATGCACCAACAATATTCTCCAGAGTAGTCATTGTTGTGTTTAAGGAATTCATCCACCAATTTCTTGAAGTATACCTGGATGATTGGACATTCTACAGTCTGTTGAAAAACCATGTGGAAGTTTTACGGATATTGTTAGAAATATTCATACAGTGCGGCCAGATATCACTAAATATCAAGAAATTCATATTTGGAACACCATTTGGGATACTATTGGGCCACATAGTATGAAAACAAGGTTTATTAGTAGATCTGACAAAGATCGCAGTCATTGTTAAATTGCCAACACCAAAAATAGTCTGTCAGCTAAGAGCAACGTTAGGACACACAAGATATTACAAGAAATTCATCAAAGGATATGCACAGATCACAGCACCAATGGAAAAGTTGTTAAGGAAGGATACAAAGTTTCAATGGAATGATGAGTGTCAAACACGGTCTAGATACCTTGAAGGAAAAGATGGTTACCACACCAATATTAGTATTTCCAGACTGGGAAAATACATTCCATGTGCATGTAGATGCATCAATGATAGCACTCAGAGCTATCTTGGAATAGCTAGGAATAACAAAATTGGATCACCCAATAGAGTTCGCAAGAAGAAAGTTATCAGACTCGGGACGGAACTATAACATGAAAGAAAGAGAAGGCCTAGCCATGGTCTATGCACTATAGACATTCAGACATTACTTATTAGGAAAGCACTTTAAAATGTTCACAGATCACTCAGCCCTGCAATACCTCGTCAACAAGCCAGTTTTGGGGGGGAGAATATGTTGATGGTTACTACTATTCCAAGAATTCGACTTTGAAGTAATAGTTAAACCATGGAAATTGAATGCAGGACCTGACCACCTGTCGAGGGTCACAAATGGACAAGAACCTACGAATTTAGAAGATAAATTTCCAGATGCACAGTTATTCTCAGTACAGATTGTTGATGAATACTTCACATATATAATTCAGTACTTGAGTACAGGTACTACACCGCAAGACTATAGCACCGCGCAGAAGAAAAACCTGGTAGTCTGCATTGCTGACTACCAACTGATTGCCGGAAAGTTATATAAAATGGGCGCAGATAGCATCTTGCGAAGATACACGTTAGAGAATGAAAGACGAAGAGTCTTAGAAGAATCCCATGAGGGAATAACAGGAGGGAATTATGCGAGTAAAGCTACCACATAGAAGGTATTGCGTGCAGGATTATGGTGTCCAACGATTCACAGAGACTCGAAGGAGTACTGTCAAATATGCAATGTTTGTCAAAGGGTAGGCATACCCAACAAAAGGGAAAAGATGCAATTAGGACCACAAGTAACATTATAGGCATTTGAAAAGTGGGAAATAGAATTTGTGGGACCAATCAACCCACTGGCAAAAAGAACAAGGGCTAGGTACATTATCACTGCAACGAAATATTTAACAAGATGGGCGGAAGCCGCACTAATAAAATATTGCAACGCAAAAACAACAATGCACTTTTTGTTTGAACAAGTAATCACTCGATTCGTGTGCCCAAGAGTTTTTATGAGTGACCAAGGCACTCACTTCATAAACAACATCATCCGCATGATGACTAAAGAGTTTGAAGTCCATCATCAGAAGAGCACACCGTATCATCCACAAGCAAATGGCACAGTGGAAGCCTTCAACAAAATTTTGGAGAACGCACTGACAAATATTTGTAACGTCAACAGAGATGAATGGGACCTCAAAGTACCAACAATATTATGGGCATACAGGACTACATGCAAAAAGTTGACAAGGCACGCGCCATTTAAACTGGTTTATGGCCAAGAAGTAGTAGTGCCATTATAATTTTTAGTACCCATCTTGCGTGTAGTAGCTATCACACAAATGACAAAACGAGGCACAGTACAAGGGAGACTGAATCAGTTATTGACCATGGAGGAAGACCGAATCTTGGCAGGATTCCATCAACAAGTGCAAAAAGCAAGAGACAAAGCTTGGCACGATAGACACATCAAGAAGGAAAAGTTCAAGGAAGGAGATCTAGTATTGATGTATGATAGTAAATCGTTAGAGCACCCAGAAAAGCTTAGAATGCATTGGTTAGGACTATACGAAGTAATATCTGTCACAGAGGAGGCATTGTACAATTACGAGATTTAGCAGGTGCAGAACTCAGAGGAATGATCAACAGAAGCCGACTGAAGTTGTACAAGGATAGTTGACCACCGACCATGCAGTAAAAAAAAAAAAAACTAAAAAGAGCGCAGTATGCCAAAAGTAGAAAGGCCACATGAATTTAGAAACATGAATGTGGCAAGGACAAGAAAAACGGTTACATACAAAGGGAAACAAGCGGGAAAAAGAAAGGCGGCAAAAGAAACATGACAGGACGACACTAGGCGAAATTAAAGAGAGGCAAGGACCGATGGGATGACACATTAATCACACCAATAGAACATGGGACAACAAGAGTAATGGTAAGTACAAAACCATTGAAGATGCATTGAATCCACGATTAAGGTGCATTTAACCCATAACCAAGGAAGCATACTCGACAAGCTTCATGGGAAATCCATACAACACATGGACGCGGGAGCCCATAGTCTATTCATGAAGATAGAGCAGACAGAGAGTGACAGAGGTGAAAGAAAACAGAGAGAGTTCATGGAGACCACAAAGACCGTTTGATTCTAGCAGCCATTTGATACTCACTACGATGGCACCACCCAAGCAAGCAGAAGCGAGCCAGACCACCAGACAAACTAGAGCTCAAACCGGGTCATGAGGACAGGCCAAAGAAGGTGAACAAAAGCCGTCAAAGGTCATCAATATCGACGAAATCCCATCCCTAGAGAGGATACCAATACAACCCACGTCGATAATGGAAGAAATCCAACAGCCAGAAGTGGAGGCCACCAATGTATATACGACCATAGCAGTACAGGAACTACAGAACGAGGAAGAAGAAACCTAGAAGGAGGTGAAACTAGAGAATACAGAGGTAGCTTCAAAATTTAATGGCACGATGTCGAATCCGACAACAGTAGTGGAGCCAAATGAGTCTCAAACGACCATCTCAGAACACCCAGCAGGTGAGACCGCAGACGATGTCTCGACTTGACTGGAATGGCATATAGAGGGACAACTGGAAGTCGTTGTAACTTCAAGCCAGCCACCGTAGCTGAAGGACAAGATAGAGATACCAAGTTCACCCCGCAAGAACCCTGCATCAGAAATTGTTCTACCACGCATACCAGTTGGGGTACAAGTAGGACCAGAGCTATTGGGTCACATCAAGAAGCTCAAATACCCAGACCATGATATAGCAGATGAATCCAAGTTCCCGAAACTTACGCAGAGGGTCTTTATATAGACCATAGGCACAACTCAACTTGGATAAATGATTAACCAACCATACTAGTGGGCAACTAGGCTGGAGAAAACAGGAACCTTAGGTCTATTGAACCTACCACATTTTGCCAGAGGCCAGAATGCAATAGAATGTGTTAAGAAGTTGTTAGTAGTCACACATGGAGGGGACATATGGCTGGACAAACCCGTCCCCATAACTTTTGAGCTTATTGCGCAAATAACAGTCTTACCAATTTGGGGTTTGGATCCCGCGTTGGTTCTGGATGACAAATCCAAGGAGAAAGCATTGGCAGAAGAAATGAAGAATAAGTATGGCACCGCCAGGGGGATGAGAGGCATCATCATTAAATGGATCAACAATGCAGCCACACAATTGGGCGCAAAAATCTTAACCTGCAAGTTGCTAAGAAAATGCCGCAGAGAGGAAGTACTAGCTGGAGTCATTGCAGTTGCAGCCCAGTGCGCAAAATGCACATTAATGAGCTGGGTGCCATACTTATTGAACTTATTCCTATAGTACTGCAAGGATTCGAAGGAACTAGGAATAGAGTTCCACTACTCATGGTTGATTACTTTAATAGCCTTCATGGGATGGCGAGAACTAGGCTATGTAATTTTTGTACCAGACCACAACCATCAGGAGCGAGGTATCTATTGCTGAAAATAGGGCCGAACACCAAGCATAAGAGGGAGAATGGGATCATATTTGAAGCATACCTATGAGACATACAGGAAGCGATCAACTGATCATGGAGAATAACACCCGAGGCTATCGTGCAATATGTAGACATCGCCAATTTCCAGTCCACATGACAAGCAATGTGGATACAGGCACGGCAGGATTCGGCTAAACAATGGCTACAGATGCACTACTGCATTACAGAGGGTGATATCGATATGGTCATCAACGAATGGCCCGACAAATGGAAGATTCCATCCATCACCCAAGAAGTGCCAGAAAGAACAACAAAAGGAGAGGCAGAGCAGGGGGAAACACAGCCTCCGAAAATCCAAGTGCCCAAGAAACCAATAATGGGCCAAGGCAAGCCAACATAGACAGACGAAGGACCAAAGAAGATAGGAACCCAGAAGGGGAAGAAGGATAATACACAGTCGACCAAGTAACAAGAAAAACAGACTGAGGGAGCGCAGGAGACCGCCTCAAATCCCAACACATAGGAACCAGGGGGAAATAAGAGACCAACCACATAGGAAGGAGGCACGTTCAAGAAGTCAAAAGAAAAACGAGCACCACCAGAATACACGATTATGGAGGACGATGGGGACATGATCGCTAGAATTGTCCAGGATTGTCTAGGAGGACTTCGACCATGCAGCACATCACAAGGACAAACTGCAAAAAGAGCTAGCAGAAATGGGATAGTTCCTTAAGAAATTTAGGGAAGTACAAATAATAAGTAGCAGTAGCATAGATCCCTTAGCAACCGATGAAAAAGTGGAGGTAGAAGGATGAGATCTAGTCCACTCATTACCACACACAAACGCAACGGTCTACATCATACGTAGCATGATACGTATGGATGAAATCGTGGGGCAGACACCTTTGAAGGATTTAAACCACATCCAATTGGTCTTGATGTGGATACCATCAAGGGAACTACACAATTTGTAGGTTAGCGTCGACCACGAGGTACAGTCTCGTGCACACAAAAACTTAGTCGAATTACAGTAAGCAACAAAGAAGAGGGAGGCGGTGGAAAAATTTTGTGAGCAGGCCAAGTTTTAAACGTAGGAGGAAAAAGAACCCAAGAACGAACTGGAACAAAGAGTAGGAGAAATTTTTGAGAAACTTCCAAACACCGTGCAAGGGAATGAACTGCTAGTAGCATAAAATATTGATCGGATTGTGTAGGCCATCGAGCAATATCAGAAGCAAATCGAGAATCTCTGAGAACAACTCATACCCACCACTCCACCAACAGTGAAGGAGCAAAGGAAGGAGGAAGCAACAACACAGCTACAGGAGATAGAGTAGCAGGTTAGCACATCAGTTGACTTGTTCGATAAAGCAACGCAGCTTTGGACAAGGTTGGAAGAGGATCCGCAGGTCCAATGGTGGGACAAGGAAGAGGAAAGGATCAATGTAGCGATCCAAGAGCTCAAGAAGAAGCATAAGACCATACCAATCCCATAACGTGTCAAAGGGACGTAGTAGATTAAGAAATTGCAGGCAAAGATAATCTTTGTGCAAACCCAGAAACAAGAGTGTCAGGCTCAAATGGAGCCACTACAGGAGCAGGTAGCAGAAGTACTGGCACAAGCAGAGGAAGCTAAGACACAGATAGCACAGACCCAGGTAGAATGTGCAGGATTGATGAGAGACAAAGTACCAATCCAGGTAGTGGACACAATCAAGGATAAGACCACGCAGGCACTGACACAAACAACAGAGCTCAAGGAAAAGTTCCAGACGATCACCAAGGACATCGAGGAAGCTTAGAGGAATTAGGTGGCTCGGGACAAGGCACATGTCAGTGTTGGGGGCCTGTTGGCAGTAGGCCAAAGTGGAAATAAGGACAGTCATGGGGAAAGAAAACGTGCAAAAACTAAAGTAACAGCTGGAGGAAAACATAGCACGCGCGCATGTAAGAAGGCGTGCACAAGGAGAGAGACAACTGGAAGGAAGAAGAACATGCGCACATGGGAGGAAGACCTAACGTCGGTAGGGTTAGGGTTTTGGTAATATATTGTAAACGACTGAAGAGCCTAAAATATATAAATATAGATACGTAAGTATCATAGGGGGTTCCTTCTTGTTAGTTCAGTTTTGTATTGTTCCATCATAGATATGTACGAATTGATGCGATATGTAATATGGTTATGAACTATTTTGTAAGACTGTTGAGCTAGAGGAGAGGAGAGAAGGAAGATCCAAGGATTAGATCGTAGGCTGAGGAGCCTGTTGTGATCTAGTTTGCCTCATATAGATCTTACCCATCTGAGGAGAATTGTAACCGCGCAGCGCTGGATATGCAGAACTACCATAATAAAAGAGCCAAGAGCCAAATCTTTCGTGACGTACCCCAGGAGGGGGTGAACCATGGTAACATATGTGTAATGGGATGAATGCATGCATATATTTACCATATTTTCAGTAGTTATTTGTTATGCTTAATGAATGAATGAGTTGTTACATTTCTTGTTTAAATATTGATGTGATAGTGAGGGAATAAGTCATGAATAACAGTAGGTTGCAATCACAAGTTATAATAAATGGTCCAGAATATAGATCCCATATTTTGTGCTCAATCCTAGGTTGTAAACAAATGAGTCTTACAACCACCCATTAAAGCTATCTCAGGTGAGACTACACGGCGCATGTTATGTGCTGCGTTGCCTTCTGGTTTACCAATAGGGCCTATAGTTTTAGAGGCTTTTGTTGGAAACCCGAAAGACATAAACCTTGGGTCAATAACTCAGATGATAGAGTGGAACCAGTAATTAGTAACCAACAGGAAGCTACAGGACCCCTTCCAGGATTTCTCACTTCCTTCGCACACTCTCTCACCTGGAGAGAGTCGCTCACAGGCCTGACAACCTGCCTCTACAACCAGTTACTTCTCAATTCCCGCAAGGTAAGGATAATATCACATCAACAACATTTAGTTAATTCATAGGTGATAACAGATACAGGGAATTGGGTATGGACGTCCAAAAATGGCAACAGGCCACTAAGACGCAACACAGCTTAGGTAATACACAGGACAACAACCCAAATGGTTAAGGCACGAACTCCGACTTTCAGTGTGGATAAACCTTGGTTCACGGGATACACAGGTCGGATTTTTCCCTTCCCTCTGGTTTCTCAGATGTGCCAAGTTATGCTGAGGGCAGACACAGAGGCCAACGAGTTTAGGCAGAGGATCGAATAATGAGAGAGAGACCCCCAACATAGCTAACTCATCATTTTTAACTGCATGCGCCTAGGTCGACACTTGTCTTCCTGGAGCCGCATGAGTTCCACTTAGCACACGTTCCCTTTACAGGAACTTAGGACAACACTCAACATGTCCACCTTAGCCTTCAGGAAATAATAATAAATTATTATACCCTTTAGAGGTAAGCCCCATAGCTTAGCCCCTAGGCCCACATAATTAGCCTCCTCCCTTACCCAACCTTGTGGAAGCTTAGTCCCCCATCACTCTTTCTTCATGGTCATTCTACATGCAACGATGTTTATATTTTATTAATGATCTGCATAATTACATATACAAAATCAGGCTCCTGGCCTTTAACACCTAGGCTCCCTGGCCTAATAAACACATAAGCCCACCAAATTATATACACTTGGATCACCAGCCTATAAACATAATTACAATTCATAATATAACTGGGGCACGTCCTTAGCGATATTACACAAGGGTGGAACCCCTGTGCAACTATTGATATTGTTTCGAGCATCTTGGACTCAGATCAAACAAAGGTACAAAAGTACACTAAATTGGCTTGTCCAAGGTCTCTCCTCATGTCGGGTAAGCTGCAGAATTCCATTTCCCTGTTAGCTACTTCATTAATTTCTGATTTGTTGCTTCTGTCAGGCTTTTTGGGGATGGATGTTTTTTCTACTTTGGGCTCCTCCCCTCTTTTCACCCAGACTCGCCTTGAGGCAACTTTCCTTTAGCCCCATTTGTTGGTAATCTGGTGTTGGGGGTTAATTGTGTTTCAAGGGCTTCCTTCCCTTCGATGTCAATTGGGGATGTGGGTAACTTGGTTCCTTCTTATGCTAGTATTTCCCTTCCTCCAGAGTTTTTTCCTTCCCATCCTATATCTACTTTGACATTGAGTGGGACTCCTTCCCATTCAGGTAACCAGTCGTCTTCTGGCACTAAGTCTTCAGACAGGTCTAGGATTCGTTATTCTCTTCGTAATAGGGTTGTATTAACTGAGGACTTTGGTGACTGTTGTGCGGAGGATCTGCTCGGGAAGGGTTTGGGTTCTCTTCCTCGGGAACCTTCTTCGTCTCAAGGTCGGGGTAGGAGATCACATTTACTATTGGCTCAATATCGGGCCAGGATTGACTTGGCCTCTGGCAGGCAATCTTCCATTGAATGCGTGCTTAAAGCAAAGGTATCCCATGAGGTGGTTTCTCTATGAAAAAACTTTCCTTTAACTATAGGGGGTTGGCAAACCCTACAAAATAATCATCCTTAAAAATATTAGTTGTTGTTGTCGCTCCAGATGTTATTTTTCTTCAAGAAACTATGGGGGTTAGTGAACTGGTGGTTGCATCGTTAGAATCTTTGTTGCCAGGTTGGTCCTTTGTGGTGGTGGATGAAAAGGGTCGTTCTGGGGGTCTGGCCACTAGTTGGTCTCTCAAGCATTGTAACTGTGAACGGATTTGGGGTTTTGAATCGAGGATTGGTCTCAATATTTTTTTTTTTCAGTTGGGACATTCCTTGATGCTAGTTAACATTTATGGACCCTATGTTGATCGACATCATTATTGGGACTCTCTAGCAAAGCGTTCTTGGTTTTCTTATCAGAAGGTTATTTTGGGTGGAAATTTAAACTGTTCCATAGGTGCGGCGGAGGTCTGGGGACCTCGTACAAACCCAGACCCTATGACCAATTTTTTTACTCATTTTCTTGAACTCCATGGGTTGTTGGATATAGAGTCGATATAATTACAACCGACTTGGAGGAATAGGTGGGTTGGGGATGAGCCGGTTGCTAAATGCCTGGATCGTTTCCTTCTGAAGGAGGAACTGGTGGATTCCTTGGCCCTTTCTCGTCAATGGGTTGTCGGTATCGGTGAATCCGACCACAATCTGATTGTTCTGGAATTATGTAGTAGGGATCATTGGGCTCCTAGCCCCTTTAATTTTTTTGAGGGTTGGTTAAAGGATCCAAAGTATCAAGCCTTGGTTCGTAAGTTGTGGATCCCCATTGAACAAAATTCAACTACTCATACAGCGATTCTTTTTTTGGAAAACCTAAAAAAAAGTAAAACAAGCAACCATTTCTTGGGCTCATGAGAAAAAATTAAAAGAGGAGCAGAAGTTATTACATACTGAAAAGACCCTGTTGGACTGGCCGGTTGGTTCTAGCAGGGGATTATGTTCCAGGGAGGACAATGATGAGCTAGTTCAATTGGAACTTTGGCAGAGGGTTATTTTTTATGATAAGGAATCTTTGTGGAGACTCAAAATGCATGTTATTTGGCTCTCCTGCGGGGATGAGAATACAAAATTCTTTCATTCCTTTTCCAAAGGAAGGAAAATGAAAAACACTATTTGGGGCCTTACTCGAGGGGATGATCAATTGGTCAATTATTCTGAAGGCCTTTTAACTTTGGGGACTTCTCATTTTAAAGAACTTTTCAAGGCTCAAGTGGGATCCTCGATTGCTAAGATTGTTAATGTGGCTAGGCTTTTCCCTCGATTTTTGGAGGAGGATGAACGTGTGTCTTTGATGGTGGAGGTGACTAAAACGGAATTGTTGGTAGTCATGCGTTCTTTTTAGAAAAGAAAGAGTTCAGGTCCTGATGGTTGGCCGATCGAACTTTATTTGGGTTTTTTCGACTTGCTGGGTAATGATATTTTAAAAGTGGTGAAAAAATCCAGGAAAAATAGGCATATACATGAACCACTAAATGCCACATTCATCTCATTAATTCCCAAGTCGAACAACCCCTCTTCTTTTGACGATTTTCGTCCTGTCTCTTTATGTAACTGTCTTTATAAGATCTTTCTAAAGTTATCAGCCAAAGACTAAAGGACATTCTTTCTAGGCATATTTCAAGCGAATAGTTTTGTGTTTTGGTGGGAAGATAGATACATGAGGCTATTGGGGTTGCACAGGAAGGCTTACACAGTTTGAAAAGTAGAAAACTTAAAGGTGTGGTTATTAAAATTGACTTATCGAAGGCCTACGATAGGGTAAATTAGCTTTATATCCGAATGTTTTTGATACATCTAGTCTTTGGGGTGGCTTTCACAAATTGGATTATGGGTTCCCTATCCTCTGCTACTTTTTCCATATTGATTAATGGTTCAGCTTCCTCATTCTTCAAGGAAGAAAGGGGCATTAGACAGGGATGCCCTTTGTCTCCACTACTTTTTATTTTAGTTGCTGAATGTTTTAGTCGTTTCTTGATCGAGGAAAAGTCAACATGAAATTTTAGAGGCATAAAAATCTCACCGAGTTTGTATATCTCCCATTTACTCTTTGTGGATGACATCTTAATTTTTTTTTACGGTTCTAGGAGGGATACTGATAAGCTGTGTGAGGGTCTAAATCTCTTTAAACAAGCTACAGGCATGGTAATCAATGGACATAATTCTAGCATTACTCTTTCTTTTCTAGATGGGGGGGAGTCCCAATCCATCTCTTCTAGACTCCCTTTTCGGGTTTTTTATTTGGATGAAGGATTAAAGTATCTTGGGTTTCAGTTGAAACCCAATGATTATCGGAAGTCCAATTGGTTGTGTCTCATTGATAAAACTTCAAAAAAGATTAAAGAGTTGGAGTCATCGTTGGTTATCTAGGGTTGGTTGCTTAGTTATTGTGAAGGTGGTATTGGAAGCTATTATGGTTTATTGGATGTCGTTAGCTTGGATACCAAAAGGTATTTTGGAAAAGGTGAGGAGGTT
>JZKD02S0157458.1:231350-246002 GCA_000966675.3 Picea glauca
AAATAAGACAATGCTAGGCTCTCATTACCATAGGCTATAGGAGTGTAATCATGATGGAGAGGATGATGTATCCATAGGTTCTCACCTTCCAATGCATATGAAATACATGGAACAACTATGTGCTTACTTTTATCATTACATGGACAAAAAACCATGCTCTGTCCAAGAACATGGTTATGTCTCAGAGCTCGATACAATTTCAAGTGAGAGTGATCAGAAACAAGGGCACTATGTAGTCTCGACAATCCTTGAGAATGATGAACATCACTGTAAAAGTGCAGAAAACCTTGATGATGAAGGCTCTGTTGTGAAAGACTACTTACAGGGCAGGTCATATGATGTTTTACTGGCTCTTTCAGAGAAAGATGAAGAATGGATGTCTGAGAATGAAGAAGTAGAGAATTGGTGTGGCAGGGACAACTCATATTTGCAAGATAAAGTTGAACAGAACAAGTGTGATGAAGGTGATATTTCTCCTACTGATAATGCTGGGTTAGACAATCTGGAAAATAATTTGTTGTTTGAGATGTGCTTGTGTAAGAGGGAAAGCTGGCACACGCTAGCATTCCCCCACATTGAATGATGTGTGAGATGATCTTGTGCTTGTGCAAGAAGGAAAGATAGCGCGCACTAGCTTTCCCCCACAATGGAATGATGTTCGAGATGTGCTTGTGCTTGTGCAAGAGGGAAAGCTAGAATGTGCTAGCTTTCCCCCACGGTGGATTGTGTTGTTCGAGATGGTCTTGTGCTTGTGCAAGAGAGAAAGCTAGTAGGCACTAGCTTTCCACCGTGGTGGAATGATGTTGTTCAAGATGCACTTGTGCTTATGTAAGAGGGAAAGCTAACACGCGCTAGGTTTCCTTAACGGTGGAATGATGTTGTTTGAGATGTGCTTATGCTTCTGCAAGAGGGAAGTTTAGCATGTGCAAGCTTTCCTCCATGCTAGAATGATGTTGTTCGAGATGTGCTTGTGTTTGTGAAAGAGGGAAAGCTAGCACACACTAGCTTTTCCCCACAATGGAATGATGTTATTCAAGATGTGCTTGTGCTTTTGCAAGACTGGAAGTTAGCATGCACTAGTTTTACCCCACGGAGGAATGATGTTGTTCAAGATGCGCTTGTGCCTTTGCAAGAGAGAAATCTAGCACACACTAGCTTTCCCCCATAGTGAAATGATCTTGTTCGAGATGTGTATATGCTTGTGTAAGAGGGAAATCTAACACATGCTATCTTTCCCCCATGGTAGGATGATGTTTGAGATGCGCTTGTTCTTGTGCAAGAGGGAAAGCTAGCATGCGCTAGCTTTCCCCAATACTGGAATGATGTTGTTCGAGATGCGCTTGTGCTTGTGTAAGAGGGAAAGCTAGAACGCGCTAGATTTCCCCCATGGTGGAATGATGTTGTTCGAGATGCACTTGTGATTGTGCAATAGAGAAAGTTAGCACACACTAGCTTTACCCCATGGTGGAATGATTTTATTCGAGATGTGCCTGTGCTAGAGGAAAAGATAGCACATGCTAGCTTTTCCCCACATTGAATGATGTTGTTTGAGATGAGCTTGTGCTTGTGCAAGAGGGAAAACTAGCTCGTGTTAGCTTTCCCCCACGGTGGAGTGATGTTGTTTGAGATGAGTGCTAGTGCTTTTGCAAGAGAGAAAGCCAACAAAAAATATCTTTCCCCCACGGTGGAATGATGTTGTTTGAGATGCACTTGTGCTTGTTCAAGACGGAAAGCTAGCACACGCTAGATTTCCTTGATGGTGGAATGATGTTGTTCAAGATGAGCTTATGCTTGTGCAAGAGGGAAGACTACCATGTGCAAGATTTCATCCATGCTAAAATGATGTTGTTCGAGATGTGCTTGTTTGTACAAGAGTCAAAGCTAGCACGCGCTAGCTTTCTCCCACAGTGGAATGATGTTGTTCAAGATGCACTTCTACTTCTGAAAGATGGAAAGCTATCCTGCGCTAGTTTAACCCCACAGAGGAATGATGTTGTTCGAAATGTTCTTGTGCTTGTGCAATAGAGAAATCTAGCATGCACTAGCTTCCACCCACAGTGAAATGATGTTGTTCGATATGCATATATGCTTGTGTAAGAGAGAAATCTAGCACGCACTAGCTTACCCTCATGGTGGGATGATTTTCGAGATGCGCTGGTGTTTGTGCAAGAGGGAAAACTAGCACACGCTAGCTTTCCCCTAGGTTGGAGTGATGTTGTTCAAGATGTGTTTGTGCTTGTGCTTGTGAAAGAGGGAAAGCTAGCTTGCCTTATTGTTTTCCTATGATGGAATCATGTTGTTCAAGATGTGCTTGTGCTTGTACAAGAGGGACGCTAGCTTTCCCTCACAGTGGGATGATTTTGTCTGAGATGAGCTCGTGTTTTCACATTAGGGAAAGCTAGCAAGTGCTATATTTCCCCTAGAGTGGGATGATGTTGTTCGAGATGAGCTTGTGCTTGTGCAAGAGGGAAAGCTAGCATGCACTAGTTTCCCCCACAGTGGGATGATGTTTTCCGAGATGAAATCGTGTTTGTGCAAGAGGGAAATCTAGCACACGCTAGCTTTCCCCACTGGTGGAATGATGTTGTTCAAGATGCATTCCTTCTTGTGCAAGAGGGAAAGCTAGCATGCCTAGTGGTGGGATGATGTTGTTCGAGATGCGCTCCTACTTGCGCAAGAGGGAAAGCTAGAATGCACTAACTTTTTGCCATGGTGGGATGATATTGTTCGCGATGCACTCCTACTTGTGCAAGAGGGAAAGCTAGCAAGTGCTAGCTTTCCCCCACGGACAGATGATGTTGTTGAAGATGCACTCTTGCTTGTGCAAGAGGGAAAACTAGCACGCGCTAGCTTTCCCCCAAGGTGGGATGATTTTTTTCAAAATGTGCTCCTACTTGTGCAAGAGGGAAAGCTAGCATGTGCTAGCTTTCCCCCACGATGGGATGATGTTTGAGATGTGCTCTTGCTTGTTCAAGATGGAAATCTAGCATGCACTAGATTTCCCTCATGGTTGGATGATATTGTTTGAGATGCGCTTGTGCTTGTGCAAGAGGGAAAACTAGCGCATGCTAGCTTTCCCCCACAATGGAATGATGTTATTCAAGATGTGCTTGTGCTTCTGCAAGATTGAAAGTTAGCATGCACTAGTTTTACCCCACAGAGGAATGATGTTGTTCGAGATGCGCTTATGCTTGTGCAAGAGAGAAATCTAGCACATGCTAGCTTTCCCCACAGTGGAATGATCTTGTTCGAGATGTGTATATGCTTGTGTAAGAGGGAAAGCTAGAACGCGCTAGCTTTCCCCCATGGTAGGATGATGTACGAGATGCGCTTGTTCTTGTGCAAGAGGGAAAGCTAGCGTGCGCTAGCTTTCCCCAACACTGGAATGATGTTGTTTGAGATGCACTTGTGCTTGTGTAAGAGGGAAAGCTAGCACGCGCTAGCTTTTCCCCATGGTGGAATGATGTTGTTCGAGATGCACTTGTGATTGCGCAATAGGGAAAGCTAGCACACACTAGCTTCACCCCATGGTGGAATGATGTTATTCGAGATGTGCTTGTGCTAGAGGAAAATATAGCACATGCTAGCTTTTCCCCACATTGAATGATTTTGTTTGAGATGATCTTGTGCTTGTGCAAGAGGGAAAACTAGCTTGTGTTAGCTTTCCCCCACGGTCGAATGATGTTCGAGATGTGCCTATGCTTATGCAAGAGAGAAAGCTAGCATGCACTAGCTTTCTCCCACGGTGGAATGATGTTGTTCGAGATGTGCTTATGCTTTTGCAAGAGGGATAGCCAACAAAAACTATATTTCCCCCACGATGGAATGATGTTGTTTGAGATGCACTTGTGCTTGTTCAAGAGGGAAAGCTAGCACACGCTAGATTTCCTTGACAGTGGAATGATGTTGTTCAAGATGAGCTTATGCTTGTGCAAGAGGGAAGACTACCATGTGCAAGATTTCCTGCATGCTAAAATGATGTTGTTCGAGATGCGCTTGTTTGTACAAGAGGCAAAGCTAGCACGCGCTAGCTTTCCCCCATAGTGGAATGATGTTGTTCAAGATGTGTTTGTGCTTCTGCAAGATGGAAATCTATCCCGCACTAGTTTTACCCCACAGAGGAATGATGTTGTTTGAGATGTGTTGGTGCTTGTGCAATACATAAATCTAGCATGCACTAGCTTCCACCCACAGTGAAATGATGTTGTTCGATATGCGTATATGCTTGTGTAAGAGAGAAATATAGCACACACTAGCTTACCCCCATGGTGGGATGATTTTCTAGATGCACTGGTGTTTGTGCAAGAGGGAAAACTAGCACACGCTAGCTTTCCCCTAGGTTGGAGTGATGTTGTTCAAGATGCGTTTGCGCTTGTGCTTATGAAAGAGGGAAAGCTAGCTTGCGTTATCGTTTTCCTACAGTGGAATCATGTTGTTCGAGATGTGCTTGTGCTTGTGTAAGAGGGACGCTAGCTTTCCCCCACAGTGGGATGATGTTGTCTGAGATGATCTCGTGTTTGCACATTAGGGAAAGCTAACATGTGCTAGCTTTCCCCTAGAGTGGGATGATGTTGTTTGAGATGAGCTTGTGCTTGTGTAGGAGAGAAAGATAGAACGCACTAGTTTCCCCCACGGTGGGATGATGTTGTCCTAGATGAACTCGTGCTTGTGCAAGAGGGAAATCTAGCATGCACTAACTTTCCCCACTGGTGGGATGATGTTATTCGAGATGCACTCCGGTTTGTGCAAGAGGGAAAGCTAACATGCCTAGTGGTGGGATGATGTTGTTTGAGATGCGCTCCTACTTGCGCAAGAGGGAAAGCTAGAATGCACTAAATTTTTTCCACAGTGGGATGATATTGTTCACGATGCGCTCCTACTTGTGCAAGAGGGAAAGCTAGCACTTGATAGCTTTCCCCCACGGACGGATGATGTTGTTGAAGATGCACTCCTGCTTGTGCAAGAGAGAAAGCTAGCATGCGCTAGCTTTCTCCCAAGGTGGGATGATGTTTTTCGAAATGTGCTCCTACTTGTTCAAGAGGGAAAGCTAGCACACACTGGCTTTCCCCCACGATGGGATGATGTTTGAGATGTGCTCATGCTTGTTCAAGATGGAAATCTAACACGCACTAGATTTCCCTCATGGTTGGATGATGTTGTTCGAGATGTGCTTGTGCTTGTGCAAGAGGGGAAAACTAGCGCATGCTAGCTTTCCCCCACGATGGAGTGATGTTGTTCAAGATGCACTTGTGCTTGTGCAAAAGGGAAAGCTAGCAAAGCTAGCTTTCCCTCATAGTGGAATGATGTTTGAGATGCATTTGTGCTTGTGCAAGAGGGAAAGCTAGCATGTGCTAGATTTGCTAGCTTTCCCCCCTTGTGGCATGATGTTTTTCGAGATGCACTTGTGCTTGTGCAAAAGGGAAAGCTAGCACGCTCTAGCACGATGGAATGATGTTGTTCAATATGTGCTTGTGCTTTTGCAAGAGGTAAAGCTAGCATGCAATAGCTTTCCCCCATGGCAGAATAATGTTGTTTGAGATGTGCTTGTGCTTGTGCAATAGGGAAAGCTGACACACACTAGCTTCCCCCCATGGTGGAATGATGTTCTTCAAGATGCACTTGTGAAAGAGGGAAAGCTAGCAAGTGCTTGTGCTTGTGCAAGAGGGAAAGCTAGCAAGTGCTAGCGTTCCCCCACAGTGGAATGATGTTTGGGATGTGCCTGTACTTGTGCAAGAGAGAAAGCTAGCATGCGCTAGTTTTCTGCCATGGTGGAATGATGTTGTTCGAGACGCGCTTATGCTTGTGCAACAGGGAGTGCTAGTAGGCACAAGCTTTCCTCCAGGGTGGAATGATGTTGTTAGAGATTCACTTGTGCTTGTGCAAGAGGGAAAACTAGCATGCACTAGCTTTTCTTGATAATGGGAAGGCTAACATGTGCAAGTTTTTGTCCATGCTAGAATGATGTTGTTTGAGATGTGCTTGTGTTTGTGCAAGAGAGAAAGCTAGCACTCTCTAGCTTTCCCCACAGTGGAATGATGTTGTTCAAGTTGTGATTGTGTTTTTGAAAGATGGAAAGATAACATATGTTAGTTTTACCCCACAGAGGAATGATGTTGTTCGAGATGCACTTGTGCTTGTGCAAGAGAGAAATATAGAACGCACTAGCTTTACTCCATAGTGGAATGACATTGTTCGAGATGAGTATATGCTTGTGCCAGAGGGAAATCTGGCACGCACTAGCTTTCCCCCATTGTGGGATGATGTTCGAGATGATTTTTTGCTTGGCGTGCTAGATTTCCCCCATGATGGGACGATGTTGTTTGATATGTGCTTGCATTTGTACTTATACAAGAGGGAAAAATAACATGTACTAGGGAAAAATAACATGCATTTCCCCATGGTGTAATGATGTTGTTCGAGATGTGCTTATGCTTGTGCAAGAGGGAAAGCTAGCATGCTCTAGCCTTCCCCCATGGTGTATTAATGTTGTTCGAGATGCGCTTGTGCTTTTGAAATGGGGAAAGCTAGCATGCGCTAGCTTTCCCCCACAATGGAATGATGTTGTTCAAGATGCGCTTGTGGTTTTCTAAGAGGGAAAGCTACCACACGTCATCTTTCCCCCACAATGGAATGATGTTGTTTGAGTTTCATTTATACTTGTGCAAGAGAGAAATCCAACATACGCTAACTTTTCTCCACAGTGGAATGATGTCGTTCGATATGCACTTGTGTTTGTGCAATTTGGAAAGCTAGTAGAAACTAGCTTTCCCCCATGGTGAAATGATGTTGTTCGAGATGCACTTGTGCTTGTTCAAGAGGGAAAGCTAGCACACGCTAGATTTCCTTAACGGTGGAATGATGTTGTTCAAGATGAGTTTATGCTTGTGCAAGAGGGAAAACTAGCATGTGAAAGCTTTCCTCCATGCTAAAATGATGTTGTTCGAGATGTGCTTGTTTTTACAAGAGGCAAAGCTAGTATGCACTAGCTTTCTCCCATAGTGGAATGATGTTTTTCAAGATGTGCTTATGCTTCTGCAAGATGGAAAGCTATCCTACGCTAGTTTTACCCCATGGAGGAATGATGTTGCTCGAGATGTGCTTGTGCTTGTGCAAGAGAGAAAACTAGCATGCACTAGCTTCCACCCATAGTGAAATGATGTTGTTCGATATGTGTATATGCTTGTGTAAGAGAGAAATCTAGCACACGCTAGCTTACCCCCATGGTGGGATGATTTTCGAGATGCGTTGGTGCTTGTGCAAGAAGAAAAACTAGCACACACTAGCTTTCCCCTAGGTTGGAGTGATGTTGTTCAAGATGCGTTTGCGCTTGTGCTTATGAAAGAGTGAAAGCTAGCTTGCATTATCATTTTCCTACAGTGGAATCATGTTGTTCGAGATGTGCTTGTGCTTGTGCATGAGGGAAAGCTAGCATGCGCTATCTTTCACCCATGGTGGGATGATGTTGTGTGAGATGAGCTCGTGTTTGCTCATTAGGGAAAGTTAGCAGGTGCTAGCTTTCCCCTAGAGTGGGATGATGTTGTCTGAGATGAGCTTGTGCTTGTGCAAGAGGGAAAACTAACACCTACTAGCTTTCCCCACGGTGGGATGATGTTGTCTGAGATGAGCTCGTGCTTGTGCAAGAGGTAAATTTAGCATGTGCTAGCTTTTCCCACTGGTGGGATGATGTTGCTCGAGATGCACTCCTTCTTGTGCAAGAGGGAAATCTATCACACCTAATGGTGGGATGATGTTGTTCGAGATGCACTCCTACTTGCGCAAGAGGGAAAGATAGAATGCACTAACTTTCCGCCACAGTGGGATGATATTGTTCGCAATGCGCTCCTGCTTGTACAAGAGGGAAAGATAACATGTGCTAGATTTCCCCCACGGAAGGATGATGTTTTTTGAGATGCGCTCCTACTTGTGCAAGAAGCAAAGCTAGAATGCACTAACTTTCCACCACGGTGGGATGATATTGTTCACGATGCGTTCCTGCTTGTGCAAGTGGGAAAGCTAGCGTGTGATAGATTTCCCCCACAGATGGATGATGTTGTTCAAGATGTGCTCCTGCTTGTGCAATAGGAAAATCTAGCATGCGCTAGATTTCCCCCAAGGTGGGATGATGTTTTTCGAAATGTGCTCCTACTTGTGCAAGAGAGAAAGATAGCACACGCTAGTTTTCCCCCATGATGGGATGATGTTTGAGATGTGATCCTTCTTGTTCAAGATGGAAATCTAGCACACATTAGATTTCCCTCATGGTTGTATGATGTTGTTCGAGATGTGCTTATGCTTGTGCAAGAGGGAAAACTAGTGCATGCTAGCTTTCCCCCACGGTGGAGTGATGTTGTTCAAGATGCACTTGTGCTTGTGCAAGAGGGAAAACTAGCATGTGCTAGCTGTCCCTCACAGTGGAATGATGTTTGAGATGCATTTGTGCTTGTGAAAGAGGGAAAACTAGCATGTACTATCATTGCTAGCTTTCCCCCATGGTGGCATGATGTTTTTCGAGATGCACTTGTGCTTGTGCAAGAGGGAAAGCTAGCACACGCTAGCTTTCTCCCACGGTGGAATGATGTTGTTCGATATGTGCTTGTGTTTTTGCAAGAGGGAAAGATAGCATGCACTAGCTTTCCCCCATGGAGGAATGCGCTTGTACTTATGCAATAGGGAAAGCTGACACACACTAGCTTCCCCCCATGGTGGAATGATGTTGTTCAAGATGCGCTTATGCAAGAGGGAAAGCTAGGATGCACTAGCTTTCCCCCACATTGAATGATGTTTTTTATGAGTTTGTGCTTGTGCAAGAGGGAAAGCTAGCACGTGCTAGCTTTCCCCCATGATTGAATGATGTTTGGGATGCGCTTGTGCTTGTGCAAGATAGAAAGATAGCAGGCACTAGTTTTTTTCCATTGTGGAATGATGTTGTTCGAGATGCGCTTATGCTTGTGAAAGAGGGAGTGCTAGTAGGCACAAGCTTTCCTCCATGGTGGAATGATGTTGTTAGAGATGCACTTGTGCTTGTGCAAGAGGGGAAACTATCATGCACTAGCTTTCCTTGATGGTGGAATGATATTGTTTGAGATGTGCTTGTTCTTTTTCTAGAGGGAAGGCTAACATGTGCAAGTTTTCGTTCATGCTAGAATGGTGTTGTTTGAGATACGCTTGTGTTTGTGCAAGAGGGAAAGCTAGCATGCTCTACCTTTCCCCCACAGTGGAATGATGTTCAAGTTGTGCTTGTGCTTCTGCATGATGGAAAGCTAACACATGCTAGTTTTACCCCACAGAGGAATGATGTTGTTCGAGATGTAATTTTGCTTCTGCAAGAGAGAAAGATAGCATGCACTAGCTTTACCCCATAGTGGAATGACGTTGTTCGAGATGAGTATCTACTTGTGCAAGAGGGAAAGCTAGCATGCACTAGCTTTCCTCATGGTGAGATGATGTTTGAGATGCGTTTTTGCTTGGCGTGTTAGCTTTCCCCCACGGTGGAACGATGTTGTTCGATATGTGCTTTTGTTTGTACTTATACAAGAGGGAAAGCTAACATGCACTAGATTTTTCCCACGATGGAATGATGTTGTTTGAAACATGAACGCGCTTGTGCAAGAGGGAAAGATAACACGTGCTAGCTTTCCCCCATGGTGGAATAATGTTGTTCGAGATGCATTTGTGCTTGTGCAAGAGGAAAATATAGCATGCATTGGCTTTCCCCATGGTAGAATGATGTTGTTCAAGATGCGTTTGTGCTTGTGCAAGAGGAAAAGTTAACAAGTGCTAGCATTCCCCCATGGTGTAATGATGTTGTTCAAGATGTGCTTGTGCTTGTGCAAGAGGGAAAGCTAGCATGCTTTAGCCTTCCCTGATGGTGGAATAATGTTGTTCGAGATGCGCTTGTGATTTTGCAAGGGGGAAAGCTAGCACGCGCTAGCTTTCCCCCACAATGGAATGATGTTGTTCAATATGCACTTGTGCTTTTCTAAGAGGGAAATCTACCACACGTCAACATTCCCCCACAATGGAATGGTGTTGTTCGAGTTTCATTTATACTTGTGCAAGAGAGAAATCCAACAGATGCTAGCTTTCCCCCACAGTGGAATGATGTTGTTCAAGATGCACTTTTGCTTTTGCAATAGGGAAAGCTAGCAGAAACTAGCTTTCCCCCATAGTGGAATGATGTTGTTCGAGATGAGCTTGTGCGTATGCAGGAGGGAATGCTAACCTGCCCTAGATTTCCTTCACAGTGGAATGATGTTTGAGATGCATTTGTGCTTGTGCAAGAGGGAAAGCTAGCACGTGCTAGCTTTCCCCTATGGTAGTATGATGTTTTTCGAGATACACTTGTGCTTGTGCAAGAGGGAAAGCTAGCACATGCTAGCTTTCTCCCACAGTGGAATGATGTTGTTCAATATGTGCTTGTTTTTTTGCAAGAGGGAAAGCTAGCACGCACTAGCTTTCCCCCATGGTGGAATGATGTTGTTTGAGATGTGCTTGTGCTTGTGCAATAGGAAAAGCTGACACACACTAGCTTCTCCCCATGGTAGAATGATGTTGTTCGAGATGCGCTTGTGCAAGAGGGAAAGCTAGCATGCACTAGCTTTCCCCCACATTGAATGATGTTTGGTATGTGCTTGTGCTTGTGCAAGAGGGAAAGCTAGCATGTACTAGCTTTCCCCCACGGTGGAATGATGTTTGGGATGTGCCTGTGCTTGTGCAAGAGAGAAAGATAGCATACGCTAGTTTTCTACCATGGTGGAATGATGTTGTTCGAGATGTGCTTATAAAAGGTGCAAGAGGTAGTGCTAGTAGGTGCAAGATTTCCTCCATGGTGGAATGATGTTGTTCAATATGCACTTGTGCTTATGTAATAGGGAAAACTAGCATGCACTAGCTTTCCTTGACGGTGGAATGATATTGTTTGAGATGTGCTTTTTCTTGTGCTAGAGGGAAGGCTAACATGTGCAAGTTTTCGTCCATGCTAGAATGGTGTTGTTTGAGATGCGCTTGTGTTTATGAAAGAGGGAAAGCTAGCACGCTCTAGCTTTCCCCCATAGTTGAATGATGTTGTTCAAGTTGTGCTTGTGCTTCTGCAAGATGGAAAGCTAGCATATGTTAGTTTTACCCCACAGAGGAATGATGTTGTTCGAGATGCACTTGTGCTTGTGCAAGAGAGAAAGCTAGCACGCACTAGCTTTACCCCATAGTGGAATGACGTTGTTCGAGATGAGTATATGCTTGTGAAAGAGGGAAAGCTAGCACGCACTAGCTTTCCCCCATGGTGGGATGATGTTCGAGATGCGTTTTTGCTTAGCATGCTAGCTTTCCCCCATGGTGGAACGACGTTGTTTGATATGTGCTTTCATTTGTACTTATACAAGAGGGAAAGCTAACATGCACTAGCTTTTTCCCACGATGGAATGATGTTGTTCGAAACAGGCACGCACTTGTGCAAGAGGGAAAGCTAACACATGATAGCTTTCCCCCATGGTGGAATAATGTTGATCGAGATGCATTTGTGCTTGTGCAAGAGGAAAAGATAGCATGCATTTTCTTTCCCCACGGTAGAATTATGTTGTTCAAGATGCGTTTGTGCTTGTGCAAGAGGAAAAGTTAACAAGTGCTAGCATTCCCCCATGGTGTAATGATGTTGTTCGAGAGGCATTTGTGCTTGTGCAAGAGGGAAAGATAGTATGCTCTATCCTTCCCTGATGGTGGAATAATGTTGTTCGAGATGCGCTTGTGCTTTTGCAAGGGGGAAAGCTAGCACACGCTAGCTTTCCCCCACAATGGAATGATGTTGTTCAAGATTCACTTGTGCTTTTCTAAGAGGGAAAGCTACCATGCGTCAGGTTTCCCCCACAATGGAATGATGTTGTTCAAGTTTCATTTATACTTGTGCAAGAGAGAAATCCAACAGATGCTAGCTTTCCCCCACGGTGGAATGATGTTGTTCGAGATGCACTTGTGCTTTTGCAATAGGGAAAGCTAGCAGAAACTAGCTTTCCCCCATGGTGGAATGATGTTGTTCGAGATGAGCTTATGGTTGTGCAAGAAGGAATGCTAACACACCCTATATTTCCTTCACAGTGGAATGATGTTATCCAAAATGTGCTTGTGCTTGTGCAAGAAGGAAAGATAGCATGTGCTAGTTTTCCTTCACATTGGAATGATTTTGTCTGAAATTCATTTTTGCTCATGTAAGAAGGAAAGCTAGCATGTGATAGCATTCCTACACAGTGGAATGATGTTGATCGAAATGCACTTTTGCTTGTGCAAGAAGGAAAGCTAGTATGCATTGGTGTTCCTCCACAGTGGAATGATGTTCGAAATGCGCTTTTGCTTGTGCAAGAAGGAAATCTAGCATGCACCAACGTTCCTCCATAGTGGAATGATGATGTTTGAAATTTTATTTTTCTTGTGCAAGAAGGAAATTTAACATGCGTTAGCTTTGCTCCATAGTGGAATGATGTTTTTTGAAATGCATTTGTTTTGTTTAAGAAGGAAAACTATCACGCGCTAACTTTGCTCCATAGTGAAATGTTGTTGTTCGAAATGCGCTTGTGCTTGTACAAGAAATAAACCTAGCACGCGTTAGATTTCCTCCACAGTGGAATGTTGTTGTTCAAATTGTGCTTGTGCAATAAGGAAACATAGCACGCAATAGCTTTCCTCCATAGTGGATTGTTGTTTGAAATGTGCTTGTGTTTGTTTAAGAAGGAAAACTAGCACTCTAGCTTTCTTCCACAATGGAATGTTGTTGTTCGAAATGTGTTTGTGTTTGTGCAGGAAGGAAAACTAGCATGCACTAGCTTTCCTCCATAATGGAATGTTGTTTTTTGAAATACACTTGTGCATGTGCAAGAAGGAAAGTTAGCACGCGCTAGCTTTCCTCCACTGTGGAGTGATGTTACTTGAAATGCGCTTGTATTTCCTCCACCGTGGAGTGATGTTGTTCGAAATTTAGCACACACTAGCTTTCCCACAGTGTAATGTTGTTGTTTGAGATGTGCTTGCGCTTTTGCAAGAGGGAAAGCTAGCATGCGCTAGCTTTCCCCGATGTTGGAGTGATGTTGTTTGAGATGCGTTGGTGCTTCTGCAAGAGGGAAAGCTAGCTATAGCCTTCCCCCACGATGGAATGATGTTGTTCAAGATGAACTTATGCTTGTGAAGAAGGGAAAAAGCTAACGCATGCTAGATTTTCCCCACGGTTGAATAGTATTGTTAGAGAAATGCTTGTGCTTGTGCAAGATGTAAAGTTAGCATGCACTAGCTTTCCTCCATGGTGGAATGGTGGGATTTGAACCCAAGTGGAGATGATTACAATTATTCTTTCAATGGCTTGAGCTATACCCAATCAATCAGTCCAAACCAAACTACTTCTAAAAAATTTCCATTCATTGCCACAATCTATTCTACAAATATGTTGTTGTTGAAAAAACTTTTGTCCAATAACTTCAAGCATGTTGAAAAAACTAGTATGCATCTAAATCCACCATTGTTCTGTTCTTCCTCCCATAACACCATTTTGTTGAGAGGAATATGGAGTTGTAAATTGCCTCATTATGCTAGCTTTCTTGCAAAATAACTTGAGTGCTCCAACTACTTTTCATCCATTGCTTTAAATTGTGGAAAAACACTAAATGCGCCAACCATTTTACACTAATAAATACAAGTTTTTCTGCTAAAAACATCAAGGAAAGCTCAAAAAAAATTCATCCCACCAACATATTCTACATATTTAGGACTGCAAATATCATTGTGCACTAAATCTAGAACCCTGCATTCTAGTGTAGACATTGTGCCTTCTAATTTGCTTGTCAATTGCACAATATTCATGAGTCCAAATTAGAATCTTTTTTTTTGGCTCATCATCCCATTTACCGTGCTTTTCTTTTTCATTTCTAATAGAGTTTTAGCATTCACATGAAGAAACCTCTATTGACACTAGTCCACAAACTATTTTCTATAATAGATGATGCAACTTATAAATTTTACTTTAAAACATAAAAATTCCATTCTTAGGAGCATGTAAACGAACATTCCTTGCGTGGTTCTTCACAATGCCAATTTTTTTAGTGGAATTTAACATTCTAGCCAAAATCTATTATTTTTGCAATAGATTTCAAAGCTCTTGCCAAATTTGGCACATGCAACACTCCTTGCCGAATATTCCTCCATTAGCAATAGGGAATTGCAACTCTCCAACGTCATATACTTTATGCCATCTTTTATCTCCGAACTAGATAATTCTATTCATGTAAAGACGGCAATAAATCTGGAGCAATTTTTATTTCCTTGTCATGTGCTATGTCGTTCCTAAGTATATAGTGAAGAAATCTTAGTCATTGGAGTTCTCCATATCAACTTTAAAATCTTGATCATGTTGATTTCTAAAGATGACAAGATGAAATAATGCAATCTTCCACTTCCAATAGTCTCTTTGTATGTGCCTTAGCATATGACAATAATTGCACCTTATATTTTTCTTGTTCTTATATTTTTGTGGTTGCTTGCCACCCTATTGTTGGCATGTAGTCTGGCCTTACATTACTTCATAAATTGTTTTATTTTGTTTCTTTTGCACCCATTTTTGTTACTCTTTCAACATGGCTTTGTTGGAAAATATTGTGTTTCCCCTTTATTTTGGCATGG
>JZKD02S0157458.1:278194-315408 GCA_000966675.3 Picea glauca
ATGTTTGATATTAGGCATTAACAAGCATAAGAAAAGTGAGAGTAAAAACCATAACATGAGAAGATTCCCATAGGTTAGAATGATCACACTTATAAGCACCAAGAGAATTGATAAATGAGAGAAGAGTCCTAAGACCAAACAAATCTATACAAGGGAATAAGAACACTAATTAACCATGATATCTTTATTAACATATGAAGATAGCCTACAATGCCAAAAATAGATCCATTTGCTTAGATGCAATGACTCTATTTATAATTTTGGTTTTCGGCTCTAAGCCTTTATCTTTCCTAACTCTTAAACTACCCTAGGTGACTCTTGAGCTACCTTAAATGACTGTTGAGTTCCTAGTTCTCATCTTATTATAAGTTAGTCTTATATTCTCACTTTGACTATTCAAACTAGTTGTGAGAAGATCTACTTCATGAAATTAGCAAATTACACTTTTGTTGACACATGAGAGACTTTCACAATAATGTTAACTCAGGAAGGTGCCTTCTCATCACTTGGATGCCCAGTTCCTTGCTCTTGCCACATGCTTTCGATACTTTATTTCAAGTTTTCTTTGGTTACAATTGGATAGAATTTGTGTTGTCTTTGGTTTGTTACTCAGCTAGGAATATGGTTTTCCATCCCCCATTTTCCATGTACTCTTTGGGCATGATTGATGCAAAGAAGGTCCACCCTATCACCCCGCAGGGTCTCTTGCCTGACCTCCTACTCACAGGATCGATTACTATCCCCTTTCTTCTGCTAAGCCGAAGCGGCTCTTTAGATTCCTGAGTGGAATCTCTGCTCAATTACCCGATCCATAGGTCCTTCTTCACCCTTCACGGCCTTCCGCACTTAGCCGTGGTAGTCCCCGACTCAGTATCGGGGTTTTGGGGTTCCCGTTGTCGAGAGTTTCTCGCCTCTCTTACTCCTGATTTCCGATGAGCTCTTCTCTATGTGCTAGCCCTCTTGACTAGGCTCTTTGGTCCATATGACCACTGCCCATGACCGTGATCAATTCTCCTATCGGGATTTCGGGGTTTGTGATGTCACGATGCACATGTATTCGTAACCCCCGATCCTTCAATCCTCGATGTATTTTGGCCCACCAAGCCAAGCCCTGGCCAAAGTGACCAGTCTTCGTGACCGCAACCTTACCCCATCGGGGTTTTGGGGTTTTAAATGTCACAATATATGGACTCCTCGTCCCCGCGATCCCCGATTCTTTGATGGGATCGAAATGTCGCTGTGCTGACAGCTGTCCCCTACTGTGAATCTGTCCTCCTCTGCTGCTATGCTGACAGCTGGCTCCCACGCTCCAAGGCCTTATCGGGAAATCGCGTATCGCGATTCTGCAATGCACAAAACTCTCGCTCCCAGGATCTTCGATATCCTAATTCCCGATACGCCGATGAATGACCTCCAGTTGGAACTTTCGCTGATGGCACTGATGCTTGCCACGCGTCCCTCCAAATGGACGATCCTGATTCTGTCGGGATTTCGAGACTTTCGATGTCCCGTTACCTTCGACCCTGGGAACTCTGATTTCCCGATTTTTCGACTCCTTACGGATCTTTGACACCTGTCCTGGGTAAACGGACAACTCTGATTTATGTCGGGGTTTTCTCTTGGGTTTTCCTCGACCTCTTGTCCACAAGAATACCCATTTCCCGATGCGCCAAATGCCGATGGCGCCTGATCTTCACCACGTGTCCTCTGCCAACGGACGATCCAGATATCATTGGGATTTCGCGACTGATGTTGTCCCAATTGACACGACCTCAAGAACTTCGATTTCCTGATGGCCGATATCCCGATGCCTCGCCAGAATACTGACGCGTGTCCTGCCGAGATCAACGGCTAGGATTCTCTCTCCAATATTTCGATGGCTTGTCCGGAATTTCTCCTCTGCACACTAGGGCTTAACCCCTGCGCGATTCTTGCATATCCGACGGCTGTCGGCGTTTTGATCCAAGATCTGACGGCCCAGATAAATCCTCTTTGTGCGCTCCTCCTCTAGAGGTTAAACTATGTGCAACTCCTGTAGACCCAACGACTGACGGTACCTGCTTTCGATCTGACGGCTCAGATCCTTTCTCCTGGTGCACTCCTCCTCTAGAGGCTAATATCCGCGCAACTCTTCCCGATCCAACGACTTACGGGATTTCTATGTGAGATCCGACGACTATCGGTCTCTCCTTCTGTCAGCTCCTCCTGAGATCCTCTTGGACGTACACTCCTCGACGGTCCAGATCTCTCTATCTGTCGATCTGACGGCTCTCATTGCCCCTTCTGGCCTGCTGCGTTCTCTTCCTGATCTTGGAAGAATTTCACGCTCTCAAGGCTTCGACCCTTTCGCTCTTTCCTCTGCGAGATCTACAACCTTGAGCCTCATTGTATGTTCTCCACGACGCTATTCCTTCTAAGCTTCTCTTCTCCTTTCGAATCCTCAAAGGATTCTTCAACCTCTGCGCTCCTGCAGAGTCTTTGCGCACCTACAGTGCTATCTCTTCCGAGATTTCAAAATACTCAGACCCCTTTGGGGATTGTATCCTTCTTCTCCTTCCGATGGAGAAATTGATGCCTTCCTGGCTATCCTTATGGCTCAAGCAACTTCTGGCTTATCTTTCAGGGTATTTAGTAACCCCGTGAAGGTTCCCTCAGTGGACTCTCCCTTCAGCTCTGGAACTCAAAGAGTTCTCTTCACCTATGTGCCTATCTACACACTTAATCGACGCCTCCTAGTGGAGTATCTTCTCCCACAGAACGTTCAACAGTTTTGTTCTCCTGTCGCTTATGCACTCGCTCGATGCCCACCTAGCAGAGCTCTCACAGAATCCTCAATGATTCTGGTCTTCTATCTTCAACTCTCAGCAGAGTTCTTCCTCCAGCACCTCATGCTTACGCTCAATGCCCACCTGGCAGATCTCTACAGAACTTACAACAAAGTTTTGTCTAAAACTGTGTTTCAGCTACACAGCCTTGCCTCCAAGGTATTCAACAACCTTGATGGTCTTCTCTTGAGTTTTTGATCTCCGTCCTGTGCCTCAACACGTCTTTGTCTGAACCCGCAGTGTTCAGAAATGCATCCTCTGTGCATGGTTGTCTCAGAAACCTCAGTGTTCTGTCACACCCTCCTGGTGTGAAGCCTCAAAGACCCTCAACCTGAAATCAAATGAACTCCTGCATAATGCATCAACATAACATACATTCACAACATGAAAGGAACACACACAGACATCCATATAACACAGAATCAATGCAGGAAAAACTACTCTGTTATATTAACAATGGTAAATGCCTGTATTTTTACAATGGTGTTCCCGAGCTCCCTCTGGCTCTTCTCTTACAACCATCCTTTTTTTCCTCAAAATGAGATATGAAAAATCTCTTTTACCTGAGGGGCTCATCGAGAACTTCCCTCCAGGTTCACCTACTCTAATAAATTACATTCAATGGCTGTCTAGTCCAGCGCCTGGACCTAGATCTCAGCCGATTCTAGCATTAAAGTCGATCCTATTCACAACCTGCACAAAGGCATGACTTCCATGGCTCACCAGCCTAAGACATTTAATTACATTCATTTCAAATTCAAATGAGGCTGTGCCTCTCTTCTCGGCTTTAAATGCACATGCATTGACGTGGTTGGCTGGCTGGCTGGCTGCATGGAGAGATGCTCCTGCATCATACTCCACAGCTGCAAAAATAATGAGCTCCTGCTCATGAGCTTCCCCTACAGCTGTTGGAATCCTCCTGGATCCCAAATCAGTCTTTGGAGCTTTCTATTTGCTCCATGCTGCTGCTGCTTCTTCCTTTCTACTCATCCTCTCCTCGCTGGTAGTTTCTATTGATCTCAACATTAGCCTTCTGATGTCCTCTACTACTTCATCCAACTGCTCCAATCGATGGCTCTGTTGTTGCAGTCTCCTCAGCTGCAAAAATTTTCTGCAATTGGGCAAATCGCTATGATCTCCCATGTCATCTTCTTCATCTTCATCGGTGGCCTCAAGTTTCCACTCTATTGCAGACTTCATCTCTGCAGTCCCCCTTTGACTGACTTGCTGTTCAATCACCTTCCCTGATAGCTCAACTTCTGTCAGTTCTCTTGCTGGGCCTAGATTGTTCATCCAATCCTCCAACATCTCTAGCTCCATCTCCCATTGAGTGATAAATCTGCCTGCCTTCTCCTTGGCTTCCTCCACTGCTAGCTTTAGTGCTACAACTTCTTTCTTTTCATCTCCCTGGATGAGACACTCCTCAGAATGTTCACTCTCGTTTCCTTCTCCTGCTTGGGCAGCTCTCAAAGTCTGCTCCAATTCTTCTTCTTCCCTGCCAGCCATTGTCAGTTCTAATTTCCTTCTGTTAGTCACAGCTGACTGTTCATCTGCTGTTGCTGCATCATATACAACACAATCTTTTGCCTCCTCTTGGGCAGATGGTAGGAATATCCCAATTCCCCCAATCATCAGAATATCATTCTGATCTTCCTCTATCAGCAACATCTTCTGATCCAAATTCCCCTTTGAGCTCACCTTCTCTGTCAGCTCCCTTGGCTGAATCCAACTCACTTCAGAGTTTATGAGACCTTCAAACAGTCCCATCTGCTCATCCCTGCCCATCTGGCAATATGGGACACTTCCGCTGCTTCCCTGACAGATTATGAGATCAACCGATCTCATCTTCATCAGCAACCCTTGCTGAATTGAACTCTCCTCCGAGTCCATGAGACTTTCCATCAGTCTTGAATTTTTATCTCTGCCCACCTGGTAGTCCAAGATGCTTCTGTTTCCCTCCTGGCAGTCCAAGATGCTTTTGTTGCCCTCCTGGCAGTCTTTGATGCTTCCACTGCCCTCCTGGCAGTCTTCGAGATCCTCATCTGATCTCCTTTCATTGCCCAGCTGGTAATGTGAAATTTCCTCGCTGTCCTCATGACAGTCTGCGAGATCCTCAGCTGATCTCAACTCGTTGCCCTCATGGCAAACTGGAATTTCCACTTCTCTGCCCTCCTGGCAGTGCTTGAGATCCTCAGCTGATCCCAATTCATCTTCTTCATCATCCCAATCACCGAGACCCTTCCAGTCTCTAGCCAACAGTAACAAATCATCTTCTCTTCTGTGGCCTTGAGGTTCTCAGCATACCTCAACCATCTCTTCAATAGTCTCCGTTTCCCTCTGACCGTCAACTCTCTGACTGGCCATTTTTCTTTTGCCTTCTTCATGGGAAAATTTTGCATTCGTCTCATCCTTCTATCCTGTCGCATCCGCAGTTCGAGCTTCTCTATCTCTGCTTTTAATTTATAGATCTTTCTAGTCTCTTCTTCATCCCATTCGACAAGCTTTTCTGCCTTGCTTTTCTTTCTATGGCCTTCAGTCGCCATCTTGCTGTCCCTGTCTACCTCTTTGGAAAACCTGCTACTGTCACTCCCCATCTTGAGTGTGTCTGGCTTCATCCTTACAGTCCTGCTGACTGTCTTCTTGATCGTTGCCTACCTGCAAACAATCATTACAGAGTCCTCCAGCGCTTTGTCTTCTTCCTGCTCCTCTGTCTGTAATATACAAACAGATTCCCGCTCTGATACCACCTGATGTGTGTATCAGAGTGCTCTTTCTCTTCCTGCTTCCTACCTGAAATATACAAGAAAGAATTCAAGCTCTGATACCAACCTGATGTGTGTATCAGAGTGCTCTTTCTCTTCTTGCTTCCTACCTGAAATATACAAGCAAGAATTCAAGCTCTGATACCAACCTGATGCAAAGAAGATCCACCCTATCACCCCGGAGGGTCTCTTGCCTGACCTCCTACTCACAGGATCGATTACTATCCTCTTTCTTCTGCTGAGCCGAAGCGGCTCTTTAGATTCCTGAGTGGAATCTCTGCTCAATTACCCGATCCACAGGTCCTTCTTCACCCTTCACGGCCTTCCGCACTTAGCCGTGGTTGTCCTCGACTCAGTATCAGGGTTTCGGGGTTCCTACTGTCGAGAGTTTCTCGCCTCTCCTACTCTCGATTTTTGATGAGATCTTCTCTATGCGCTAGCCCTCTTGACTAGGCTCTTTGGTCCATATGACCACTGCCCATGACCATGATCAATTCTCCTATCGGGATTTCGGGGTTTGTGATGTCGCGATGCACATGTATTCGCAACCCCCGATACTCCGATCCCTGATGTGTTTTGGCCCTCCAAGACAAGCCATGGCCAATGTGATGAGTCTTCGTGACCGCAACCTTACCCCATCGGGGTTTCGGGGTTTTAAATGTCACAATATATGGACTCCTCGTCCCCACGATCCCCAATTCTCCGATGGGATCGAAATGTCGCTGTGCTGACAGTTTTCCCCTACTGTGACTCTGTCCTCCTCTGCTGTTGTGCTGACAGCTGGCTCCCATGCTCTAAGGCCTTATCGGGAAATCACGTATCGCAATTATGCAATGCACAAAACTCTCGCTCCCAGGATCTCCAATATCCCGATTCCCGATACGTCGATGAATGACCTCCAGTCGAAACTTTCGCTGATGGCGCTGATGCTTGCCACGCATCCCTCCAAATGGACGATCCCGATTCTGTCGGGATTTCGAGACTTTCGATGTCCCATTTCCTTCGACCCTGGGAACTCCAATTTCCCGATTTTTCGACTCCTTACAGATCTTTGACACCTTTCCTGGGTAAACGGACGGCTCCGATTTATGTCGGGGTTTTCTCTTGGGTTTTCCCCGACCTCTTGTCCACGGGAATACCGATTTCCTGATGCGCCAAATGCCGATGGCGCCTGATCTCCGCCACATGTCCTCTGCCAATGGACAATCTAGATCTCATCGGGATTTCGTGATTGACGCTGTCCCAATTCACACGACCTTGAGAACTCCGATTTACCGATAGACAATATCGTGATGCCTCGCCAGAATACTGACACGTGTCCTGCCGAGATCAACGGCTAGGATTCTCTCTCCAATATCGCGATGGCTTGTCCGAAATTTCTCCTCTGCACACTAGGGCTTAACCCCTGCGTGACTCTTGCATATTCGACGGCTGTCGGCGATCTGATCCAAGATCTAACGGCCCAGATAAATCCTCTTCGTGCACTCCTCCTCCAGAGGTTAAACTATGCGCAACTCCTGCAGACCCAACGACTGACGGTACCTGCTTTCAATCTGACGGCTCTGATCCTTTCTCCTGGTGCACTCCTCCTCTAGAGGCTAATCTCCGCGCAACTCTTCCCGATCCAATGACTTACAGGATTTCTATGTTAGATCCAATGGCTATCGGTCTCTCCTTCTGTCGGCTCCTCCTGAGCTCCTCCTGGACGTAGACTCCTCGACGGTCCAGATCTCTCTATCTGCCGATATGATGGCTCTTGTTGCCCCTTCTGTCCTGCTGCGTTCTCTTCCCGATCTTGGAAGAATTTCACGCTTTCAAGGCTTCAACCCTTGCGCTCTTTCCTCTATGAGCTCTACAACCTTGAGCCTTGCTGTGCGTTCTCCACGACGCTATTCCTTCTAAGCTTCTCTTCTCCTTTCGAATCCTCAAAGGATTCTTCAACCTCTGCGCTCCTGCAGAGTCTTTGCGCACCTAAAGTGCTATCTCTTCCGAGCTTTCACAATACTCAGACCCCTTGGGGGATTTTATCCTTCTTCTCCTTTCGATGGAGAAATTGACGCCTTCCTGGCTATCCTTCTGGCTCAAGCAACTTATGGCTTAGATTTCAGGGTATTCAGTAACCCCATGAAGGTTCCCTCATTGGACTCTCCCTTCAGCTCCAGAACTCAAAGAGTTCTCTTCACCTCTGTGCCTATCTACACACTTACTCGACGCCTCCTGGTGGAGTATCTTCTCCCACAGAACGTTCAACAGTTCTGTTCTTCTGTCGCTTATGCACTCGCTCAATGCCCACCTGGAAGAGCTCTCACAGAATCCTCATTGATTTTGGTCTTCTATCTTCAACTCTCAGCAGAGTTCTTCCTCCAGCACCTCATGCTTACGCTCAATGCCCACCTGGCAGAGCTCTACAGAACTTACAACAAAGTTCTCTCTGCAACTGTGTTTAAGCTACACAGCCTTGCCTCCAAGGTATTCAGCAACCTTGATGGTCTTCTCCTGAGTTGTTGATCTCATTCATGTGCCTTATCAAGTCTTTGTCTAAACCCGCAGTGTTCAGAAATGCATCCTCTGTGCATGGATCTCTCAGAAACCTCAGTGTTCTGTCACACCCTTCTGGTGTGAAGCCTCAAATACCCTCAACCTGAAATCAAACGAACTCCTCCAGAATGCATCAACATAACATACATTCACAACATGAAAGGAACACACACAGACATCCATATAACACAGAATCAATGCAGGAAAAACTGCTCTGTTATATTAACAATGGCAAATGCCTGTATTTTTACAATGGTGTTCCCAAGCTCCCTATGGCTCTTCTCTTACAACCATCCTTTTTTTGCTCAAAATGAGATATGAAAATCTCTTTTACCTGAGGGGCTCATCGAGCACTTCCCTCCAGGTTCACCTACTCTAATAAATTACATTCAATGGCTATCTAGTCCAGCGCCTGGACCTAGATCTCAGTCGATCCTAGCATTAAAGTCGATCCTATCTACTGCCTGCACAAAGGCATGGCTTCCATGGCTCACCAGCCTAAGACATTTAATTACATTCATTTCAAATTCAAATGAGGTTGTGCCTCTCTTCTCAGCTTTAAATGCACACGCGCTGAAGTGGCTGGCTGGCTGGCGGGATGCGTGGAGAGATGTTGCTGCATCAATGATGCTTTTTCATCAAATGGTTCAGTTTTTAGTCCAACAAGTGCCTTATACATCCCTACTTTATTTCCTTGGATTTGCATGGAATGTTCCTTTGCTTCTTTTGCTTGAGAAAATTATATTGGGCTTGGGTCCTATGATCATTTTCCTTCGTCCCACTTGCACACCTTCCTTTTGTTGGGTATATGTTATATTCTTTCCATAATCATGGGTCCCCCTTTTAGGGGTTTTGTGGGTAGAGCCCTCGAAAAAAAATTTGGGGGGTTTATTCGTCAAATTTTGGGGTGGTCTTTCGCCTTTGGAGGGGATTCTTTTCTTCCTTCCGTAGTTTGGTGGTGCTTTTCTTCCTTAATAATTAATACATTAATTAATTGTACATACACTAGTACAATTAATTAATGTATTAATTATTAAAGTAAATTATTAACTATTTAATTGAATGTTTATTGAATATGTAATTATATTGCATGCAAAATATCTAGAAGCATTAAATACCTTCTTGACTTTGATAGATGGTGGGTATGATGAATTAAATAAGCATGGTCGGGTGTTATGTACATTTTTGGGAAAATTGTCAAATTACATTTATTAGCTAGAAATACTTTTCATTTTATTTATTGTTGTTTAATGCAAGTCATTTATATTTTAGTTTTATTTTAATCTTTTCCCAAAAATCTAGATAAGGGAGGTTGATGTATAATAATGAGGGTGGTTGAGGAGACTTTGGAAAGGGTGTATGTAAACTTGATAAATAGGGAGGAGAAGTGGTGAGAAAGGGGGGATTGGGAGGTTTGAGCATGATGAGTGGTTGTGAAATCTTTGGAAGATATATTTCTTATGATGGTTTTGTTTGAGAATTTGTGTTTTGTTGTTCTTGGAGTTATGGGCCCGGAGGGCCAAGAAACCAAAAGGTTTCTTGGAGCTAGGAATCCAGCTGGGCTCCTAGTTGGTTGGGAGGATTCCATTGTTTCACTCTGGGAAAGCGCAAAAAGGATGCTTGGAAGCGCCCAGGACTACATTACAACCAATGAGCTTCGACAAGCTAAGGAGGAGGTATTTTTCAGTGGTATTTAGTTATTGATATTTTGTATATACTTTTGTTTTAAGTTCTAAATCATAGCGTTAGCATATTACTTATTTCATCATGTTATCTAGATTTATCATTGAGAAAATGTAGAAGAATTGTATAAATGAAAATCAATGAAATTATGCTAAAAAAAAGTTGTTATTGTGTATGTATTTAATGAAAGGTTAATTGCTTAACATCATGCCTCCTGCATGGGTGTTACAAACCAGAATTATATTCACAAATAAATACAAGGAATGTTACCTTGGTTGGGTCGGTGGACCCTTGTTGTACCAATAGGGTATCTTTAAAAGAAACTTACAGAAGGAAAGATTTGATCACACACATAAATTCCATGAACTGCAATTTATATCATTACTATAAAAACAGGTGTACAATCAACAATATTCAAGAATCAAATCTACAACATTTGGTATCAAAGAAGTTTTTGCTATAGGGGGGTGGATTTGTGTCTAAGGTTTGGTTAAGGTCTTTGATAAACCTTTTGATAGTGGGAGTTCTACGGTATCAATTCTTGTGGTGAAAAGAAATGGCAAGCAGT
This sequence comes from Picea glauca, assembly GCA_000966675.3. NCBI lineage: Eukaryota > Viridiplantae > Streptophyta > Pinopsida > Pinales > Pinaceae > Picea > Picea glauca. The sequence goes on from JZKD02S0157458.1 coordinate 288,571, forward strand.
TCAAAAATAGAGATAAAAAAATTTAATAGGAAAAGTTTTGAACCATGCAAGCTCAAGATGGAATATATTTTGGTAGAAAAATATCAATGGGTCGTTTTATATCCAGGTACTGCACCTACAATAATTTCAACAAAAGACTGGAAAAAGTTAGATTGGAAGGCAAAGAGGACAATCTGATTGTGTCTCTCAAATTCAGTATTATTGAATGTGTGAGGGGAAGCTACAACCAAGGCATTATTATGGAGCACATTAGGGGATTTGTATAAGTATAAGTCATTGGTAAACAAAATTTTCCCATGGAAGAAGTTGTACAACATGGGGATGAATATTTCTAATGAATTTAGTTATTATCTGTTGATATTAAAATTTATAATGAGGATAAGTGTATCAATTTATTGTTCTCTTTACTAGACTCGTGGGATATTTTGGTTGTCGCCATATGTAGTAATGTAACTACTTTAATTTTCAATGATGTGGTATCATCCTTGTTGTCGTGGGAGATGGGGTGGAAAAACATGGAAATATAGAGTATAGATGCCTTATTTGTAAGAGGACACTCTGAGGAAAGAAATAAAAATAATTCGTTAATCGAGAGATGTAAATCTAGCGGAAGATCTAAATCTCTAGGAAAATTCATAAAGGTATGTTCGATATGTGGAAAAGAAGGACATTACAAGAAAAAATGTAGATCCAAAAGTGTTGAGACGGGGAAGGGATCTGATGATGCCCCTTCTACATAAGAAAAAACCAATGGAGATAAAGGAGGGGATGTGCACTTGGCTTCTTCAAGCACACATGCAGATCATGAGGCATGGTTGGTCGATTCGAGTGCATCCTTTCATATGACTCGTCACATGGAGTGGTTTTGTGAGTATGAAAGGTATGATGGGTGTTGGTGCAATTATATGTTCAATATATTGCAATAATTTAATATGTCAATCCAATTTCATAATCAATATAATTGATGCACTATATGTGTCAATAACAGATAAGTTCTTATGTCTGATGAGTATATCCTACATAAAAACACTCAGAAACAATGCTATGTTTCAAAATCTTCAAACAATATTCTTCACACAGTTTAAAAACTAGAAAGCAAAACTCATAAACAAAATCTCAACAAGCATGTGGTTTAAAGACTCTTACTCAGGTAATGAATATGTTCATTACAAGCTCATGAAAGGGAAATTTGAACTTTGACTATGTTTCTTGTAACAACTAGCAACAATTTGTAATTAACACTTTGCACATTCTTAAAAGAAAGCTCAATCAATCCTAGAAGAAGTACTAGGTATAGTAAGATACTCCATTATAGGTTCATGTAAGGTGAGAGATGGAGATCTTGATTATTCATGTATTTGAAAGATATAACCTAATCAATGTTGGAAGAAACTCTAGGTGTAGTGAGATACTCCATTATAGGTTCATGTAGGGTGAGAGATGGAGATCTTAATGGTCCCTAGATTTTCAAAATAGAAACAAACATTTAAGCATTCAATCTAACAAATGATTGTCTACATACACACACACAAGGATAACAAGTACTTACTCATAAACCTATATTGCACTCAGAAATATCATTCACTTGGAATTACCACACATTTATATTGCATGCTATCGAGTGTCTTACTGAAACAAAACATAAATAAAGTTAGATGTTATGATCAAAACACATAATTGTTCTATCCACACACAAACCATGTAATGCCCCATATCTTGGCCTTTAGGAAGTTAGAACATTGATTGTTTACTCATCTTAGTAATTCAATCCTTAACATTTGTTTGGGCTTAGTTAGATTGGAATAGATATTTGAGATATGTACATCTTGACTTAATTATGGGTTGCATGATATTACTTTCATTGTTGTATATTCATCATGATGACATCTCTTTGGTTTGTTTAAACATGCAAGTTAAAATGTGGAATTTAGGTACATGGATACTAGTTCAAGTTATGATTTGAATGCATAAAATATGTGAGGCATGATAAAAATAAATATGCATTTCTTAAATTGAACGTCAATATAGATATGGATCCTTATATGAAATTATTATGTATATTCATAGATATGAGTTATTGGTGAATTAACTTGCATGTTAATGAGCTATGCGATAGCCAAATGACTGTAGTGTTGAGGTGACTTGGATATCATAGATATAAAGAAGATAGTGTATGCTATATGTTGTACTTATTATTTAATTTATGATTCAAAATATTGCTATGATTTGTAGTGAGTGTGGTTTTGACAGGACACACAACTTTCTCAGAGTGGTTGTTTGATGACGTGACTCTAAGAACAATAGTTACACAATAGGGCTTGATGTAGGGTCTTGACCCTAGTTCTATAAGGAGGGGTGGAGGTATTTCCCACCATTTATCCTCTGAAACCTAGAGTCGTGGGAGGGATGTGTGAAGTCATGCTCCCTTAGACATGTGATGACAAATGCTAGTTGTATTGACCTTAGTTCTATAAGGAGGGGTGGAGGTATTTCCCACCGTTTATCCTCCAAAACCTAGAGTCATGGGAGGGTTGTGTGAAGTCACGCTCCCCTAGACGTGTGATGGCGACTACTAGTTGCCTGTTGGGGAAGCTTGGTCAAGATGTATGACACTTCTGCTTACGGGTTCTATCTGGAGTTAGGTCAATATAGTTGATGCTCCAGCTTAGTCCAACAGAGGAAAGGATAGGATGGAAGATGGAAGTAGGTTAGGAAGGAAGGATGCTTCGATATTAGTTGAGAATACTGATTGGGGATTAGAGATGCCACTATTGTTTACTCACTTGGTTCCTACCATGTTTAAATCCTTCTTTGATTTCCTATTGATATTTTAAGTGTGATAATGAGTTATTGATGAATTGGTGTAATTTTGATCGTTAAGATTATTAAATGATGCATTACTTGATCTGTTGTCCTACATGTCTTGGTGATCATATAAGAACTATGCACCAGAGGAAATGGTTTTTTATCGTTAGTACATACATGAGATATGTGTCCGCTAGCTATGCACACATACCCTACCTATGTACACTAGTACAATTAATTAATGTATTAATTATTAAAGTAAATTATTAACTATTTAATTGAATGTTTATTGAATACATAAATTATATTTCATGCAAAATATCTAGAAGCATTAAATACCTTCTTGACTTTGATAGATGGTGGGTATGATGAATTAAATAAACATGGTCGGGTGTTATGTACATTTTTGGGGAAAATTGTCAAATTACATTTATTAGCTAGAAATACTTTTCATTTTATTTATTGTTGTTTAATGCAAGTCATTTGTATTTTAGTTTTATTTTAATCTTTTCCCAAAAATATAGATAAGGGAGGTTGATGTATAATAATGAGGGTGGTTGAGGAGACTTTGGGAAGGGTGTATGGAAACTTGATAAATAGGGAGGCGAAGTGGTGAGAAGGGGGGGATTGGGAGGTTTGAGCATGATGAGAGGTTGTGAAATCTTTGGAAGATATATTTCTTATGATGGTTTTGTTTGAGAATTTGTGTTTTGCTGTTCTTGGAGTCATGGGCACGGAGGGCCGAGAAACCAAAAGGTTTCTTGGAGCTAGGAAGTCGGCTAGGCTCCTATTTGGCTAGGAGGATTCTGTTGTTTCACTCTGGGAAAGCGCGAAAAGGATGCTTGGAAGTGCCCAGGACTACATTACAACCGATGAGCTTCGACAAGATAAGGAGGAGGTATTTTTCGGTGGTATTTAGTTATTGATATTTTGTATATACTTTTTTTTTAAGTTCTAAATCATAGAGTTAACATATTACTTATTTCATCATGTTATCTAGATTTATCATTGAGCAAATGTAGAAGAATTGCGTAAATGAAAATCAATGAAATTATGTTAAAACAAAGTTTTTATTGTGTATGTATTTAATGAAAGGTTAACTATTTAACATCATGCATCGTGCATGGGTGTTACAAACCAGAATTATATTCACAAATAAATACAAGGAATGTTACCTTGGTTGGGTCGGTGGACCCTTGTTGTACCAATAGGGTAGCTTTAAAAGAAACTTACAGAAGGAAAGATTTGATCACACACATAAATTCCATGAATTGTAATTTATATCATTACTTCAAAAATAGGTGTACAATAAAAAATATTCAAGAATCAAATCTACAACATAACAATGCTTAACTATGTCTCTATACTCCTATCATCTACAAGGCTCTCTCTTTTAAAGAGAGACAATTGTTACAATCAAAACTTGGAGATAACATCAAACAATTACATAAATATTACAATTGGCTAAGATAATGTTTTTCATGGGAACAACTTCATCCTCATGACACGAAGTGCATGTGGATGAAGTGCATCATGGTATTCAACAAACAAAGGATGTTTGAGCCAACAAACTCCTTGGACCCATTGAAATAAAATTCGTTCAAATACCCAAGCCTGCAATTGTGGAACTAGTACCATACTCGCACAACTGGAACATGAAGATTGGTACCAGATCCATATAGTCAAATATGTATTCGTACCAGACTAGCACATAAATAGGTACTAGATGAGTATATAAATAGGTATCGGACAAACACAACATTGGTATTGGATGAATTGAATACCGGATGAACGTCAAAACATGTACCAAGTTAGTAGGCGTTATGTCATAAGGTCTACTTGGATCAATCAAATTAATTAGAGAGAATTTAACATCAATTATTCCATTCCAATTATTAAGAAATCTCATAAATCATGATCTAAAGATAGGTCACCTCATATATACACAGGAATGGCTAAAATACATTTCTTTGAAGAAAATAGGAAAATATTGCATATGTTTGAGGTAACGTTGGTCAAGATATAGGACATGATAAGGTAATTAGAGGCATCAAAAGGGAGACCCAAAATTCCCCCCATGCCCAAGTCATTGCATTTCCTCGTGCAAAAATTGTTGAGATGGTCCTCAAAATTGTAAAAATGGTGTTGGCTTCCACCTTATCTGGACATTAATTTCCTGGTTTTAGGATATCAAAACTTGAAGCCTCATACTTAAGTTCCCTCTTAATAACTATGTTGTACTGTATCAAGCGCATAACCTTATTGATTTTGGAAGAGACCTCATGATACTCATCATGTGTCCTTCGGTTATGCTCCTTCAACTGTGCATTTTATTTCTTGATGTGCCTGTCCAAAACTTTATACTCCTCGACTTCTTGGTTCAATTCTTCATTCTATTTTGTATTCCTTTCAAATTTCAATACCATCTTTTGTTTGGTCAAAGAACTAACAGGCTCAAGTGTTGCCTGCTCATGTATCTCCTCCCTGGCTTCAAATTCCCTGCTTAAATCCTTTAGTGTCTCTGTTACTAACTCCTTAGTTTCACTAATAGTTGCTACATACATATATTCTTTCTCCAGTGAAGTCGGAGTGTCAACTGGATCCTATGGAAAAGAAGGAACATGAGGAATCATCACATGTTTATCCATGCTCCGAGTGGTTATGTGTGTTGGACCTAATGCTTCCTAGGGTTTTCTAACAGGAATATAAATTTCCTCCTCAAACAATATCCTTTTATTCTATTTAGGCTCATATGTGGGAAATGGACTTTGTTTTTCCTATGCCTTCCTTGTTTTGCTTCTAGAGGACTCAGATGTAGGCACTGGAATTTTTTCTTCTTGTGCACTTATTGTCTTTCTGCTAGAGGATTGTGCCATAATACTCTCTTCATTGATTCTAAGTTTCTTCTTACCTATAACTCTTAATTCAGGTTTCTTCTCCAGTTCTCCAACCTCCTCCTGAGGTAATTCAACAATTACATCTAGAACATTATCTGCAATTTTCCCTGCATCACTACCAGACCTTTGCTTCTTCCTCCTTTTCTCACTAAGTTATGTTTTTCTTTTAGTGGAAAGGTATGGGAAAGGTTCCTTGGTTTTGGATGATCATTTCACCTTAGATGCAGGTGGTTCTTCTAACACTATTTTCTTTCTTTTGTCCAATTTTCTAACAGTTTTTGGTGAACTAGGGCCAACAATGTCTTCTTCATTACATGGCTTCTTTCCTTTGTTTCTACTATCTCCCTTCTTTCTTCCTGAATCCTTACTATATTCCCCTATCACATTTCCTTCCACATATTTAGAAACATCTTGAGCAAAGTTTTAAGTGAGGAGTTTCTTCCAACTGTTGCCTCGTTTTCTCAACTCATGAACAACAAGTCGTTTCATCAACCCATGGTGATAGAGACTGGTTTCAGGCTTATTAGAGATAGACTTAACCCCTCTCACCATTTTATTCAGACTCATACATGCATATTAAAGCCCGTTGGAAAATTTGTTGAAGAAGGAGGTCAAGTTTCAATGGAACGAGGAATGTCAACAAAGTCTGGATACTTTGAAGCAAAAGCTAGTTACCATGCAAATTTTAGTATTTCCAAATTGGAAGAAGGAATTCCATGTCCACATAGATGCATCATCTATAGAGTTTGGCACATTCCTAACTCATCTAGGGGAAGGAGGTTTGTATCATCCCATTGCATTTTCCAACAAAAAATTTTCGACTACTGAATAGAACTATACTACTACAGAGCGTGAAGGACTGACAATGGTTTATGCACTACAAAAGTTTAGGAACTATCTATTAGGATCACATTTTAAGATGTATACAGATCATTCTATGATGATATAATTAGTCAATAAGCCAGTATTGGGGGGGAAGATATGCATATGGATATTACTATTTCATAAGTATGACTTTGAAGTGATTTTGAAACTAGGGTGAACTTAGGACCTGATCATTTTTCATGCATACTAACGGGGGAAGATGCAATAAATTTGGATGACAGCCTACCATATGCGCACTTGTTTGCAGTATATATGGTCGATTATTATTTGTATATATTATCTAGTTCCTGAGCACAGGAGCATCCCCACCTGACTTTACAACTGCACAGAAGAAACAATTAGTAGTAAAGGAAACATATTATCAATTCAAAGCGCCAAATTTGTAGAAATTAGGCGCATACGATATTCTCCGACGATGTGTACTGGAGCACGAGAGGCATCTGATATTATTATTGGCACATGAAGGAGTTGTGTGAGGCCACTATGCAAGGAAAGAAACATCTTAGAATATTTTTCACACGGGATTTTGGTGGCCCACCCTTGTTAAGGGTGTGAAGGAGTTTTTTCAAACCTATGATGTATGTCAGTGAGCCGAGAAGCCATCCTGAAGAGACAAGATGCCTTTAATACCTCAAGTTACGTTGTAGGATTTTGATAAATGGGAATTTGATTTCATTGGACCGATCAACCCACCAAAAAAAAGGTCAGGAGAAAGATATATAATCATTACGATAGATTATTTGACACAATGGGATGAAGCAAAAACTATCAAAGATTGCACCGCAAAGACTACTGTGCAATTTTTCTTTGAGAATGTTGTTACAAGGTTTGGATGTTTGAGAATCCTTATGGGTGATCAGGGGACCCATTTCTTGAATAGAATGATTGTCGTATTGACATAATAATTTGAGATTTACCACTAGAAGAGAACACCTTATCATCCTCAAGCGAATGGAATAGTGGAATTGTTTAACAAGATCTTGGAGCATGCACCAACAAATATATGTAATGTAAATCAAGATGACTAGGATTTGAGGATTCCTACAGTACTATGGTCATATCGTAATACATGTAAGAATATGACAGGATAGACACCATTATGATTAGTATATAGCCAAGAAGCAGTTATACCCATGGAATTCATTATGTTGAGTCCGCACATTATTGCGCTAACAAAGATTATAGTTTCTGGCGTAGTAGAGAAAATACTATCAGAGTTAGTGGAATTGGAGGAAGACCACTTCATCATAGTATTTCATTAGCAAGTTCAAAAAATGGGCAAAAAGGCATGACATCACAGACACATTAAACATAAGAAGTTCTAGATAGAAGACTTAGTTTTTCTCTATGAAAATTTTTTTGCAACACCTTGGAAAGTTCCAAATGCACTGGTTGGGTTCGTATGTGATAAGATTTGTGACAAATGCAGGTGTTGTTCAGTTGGATAAATTTGATTTGGAAACCATGGAAGGGCTCGTAAATTTAATGGGGAAACCATGGAAGGGCTTGTAAATTTAATGGGGAAACCATGGAAGGGCTCGTAATCATGTTCCCAAGTTGCATATCCAAGTCTCTTTTTCTTCATATCAATGTTTCTTGCCATAACTATGTGGAGTTGTTCACAATCTTGTATATCTAGAGCTTAGAGATCTCATATCTATTTTACATACTACTCTTTTTCCACAAAAAGTGTTTTGTGACTCTTATTGCATAGATTGGAAATCTACAACCTTTCCATTTTGATCTACAACTGATTATTTCTCTCATTGTTACAGCGAGGGTTTTTCTTTGCTTATCTGATATCTGGTACTTGTGGATCATATCTTTCGTCCATTTCTTGTTGAAGGGAATCTTTGCACATGGATTTTAGATTTACCTTTGCAGAAGCCTCTATACACTCATATTTGCAGCAAATCCTTGGCCCTTGGATCATTGTGCAAGTAGAGCAGTGGATCATTGTTTGTAGCAACATGTAGTTTCTTGTTTTTACCACTATATTTGAGACAAAGGTAGCTTCTTGATGGCATAAATTTGGTTCTTTGCTTGGAAATATGATTTTTTTTTATGCGGGAGCATTTTACATTGCATGTGGTACATATTTGAGCACTCAATGAACCTAATGATCAAAGATCATTTTTCAATTATTGATTGAAGCATTTAAGTTGATCATTAACACTTTCAAATTGTTGGATCACGTTGTGCTTCAATTTCTGTGATCATTCATGTATTTTTGCAATATTGTGGACTTGCCCTCATGATTCATGCCATTTCTCTTGAAGTTTTTTTTGTATTTTTCTCTCTGCTAGCTTCACATGTTCCTCAATGGTATGTGTGAATAGTTTGGAGACATATTGGTTATGCAAATTCCTAGTATATCTTGATTTTCTTGACACTTCATCATTCACATATCGATGTTGTCATTTTTGGTCGTTGTATTGATTCTTGACGGTAGCAAGTGTCTTCTCCTTGCATATTATTGAGGACCTTGTTGCCTGTCATTTTGCATTGGTTATTGATGGTAGCAAGTATGGTCTCCTTGTGCCTTAGTGATGACCTAGTTGTTGGTCATTTTGCATTGATTCTTGATGGTATTAAGTATCTTCTCCTTACACCTTATTGAAGACCGGGTTGCATCATATGGATGGATTTTTTCCCACATTGGGGTTTTACCACGTAAAGGTATGGGAGTTTAGACTGGTTAGATTTGACATTATAAGTTTATGCATATTTCTCAGATATAACAAAATTCATACAAATATATTTACATCATTTATATAAAATATTATCCAATACATTCTATGGGTCAAAATAGGGTATTACATTTGGTTATTAAAGTTCCCATTTTTGGTATTTTTTTCTTCCATCTCTTCCTTCATCTCCTTGTGATATTTTTATTCTCATGAGATTTAAGATTCTACATAAAGGAGTTGATATTTTTCTAAGAGAAACCATGAGTAAGGCCATCCTCTTATAAATCTCATATACCTAAGATTCCAACTTATGATTCTTCTTTCACCTTCATTAATGAATCCTTCTTGATGCTTGTCTTCCATTTCTTTGGATTATGGTTACTTCTTAACCTTTTTTGTGTTGATATTAGGATCCACATGGTACAACTCTCATGCATATTCAATTTTTTTGTGTCAAACAATCCTATACTACAATCAATCCACCAAATGACCAAATAAACCCACTTTAATACTAGTATGATATGTATACCACCTTGGATTTTTCAATGGTTGGCTCACCAAAACATATCTAAATTTAAAACAAATGCAATGAGCCTAGATACTTGACTACACAACTACATTTTCGTATTTTATAATGCTTTAACAAAAATGAAAAATACACAATTCATATTCTTTAACTACTATGACATACAAAATAGACTACAATAAAAAAAGCCACACAATGGAGCACAAGTATTTTCATTGGAACCCCATAAGGGAAAACCAACAATCCATGAATGATTGCACCTTCCATATTCTTATATTGTGGAGATTACAATATAGATTACAAAGTTGTCCAATATTTTTGTGAAGCTATGAGATACCATGATATTCTATAGCCATGTACAATATGCTTTCATATTTTCTTCACACTCTTGCTCAGACTATGGAAGCCGATGGATAGTGAAAATGTAAACCCTTTTACCTCCTTTTGATAGGTTTTTTGTAGCTAGAGATAACATTAATTTTTGGGCTTTGAAACCTTCTTAGAACCTCCATCATTCATCTATAAGTCTCCATTGAATTCCCGTGTGTTAATATCTCCCCATAATCAAATTATGGTGAGTTTCCATGGTCACCACTTGGACTTGCATTGAATATTTAAACTATTAGATTAATGGGGCCATAACTTTCAAATGTCAAAGGGCATGATATCTTGTTGGAAATAATTTAATGAGAAGAACCATTTCCATCAAGGTTGAGACAATCCTTTGACAATCATCCACTATCACAAGGCCAAAAGATGTTGTTTAAGGTGCAAAAGATGTGTCGAAAGTTTATGACCCAAAATCTAAAAAAATCAACGCCATCTTTGAAATGTCCCAAATTCTAATATTCCTAATCTATAAAATTAATATATTCATATTCTAATTATATAGATCCATTATGAATTAAGCCTACTAGTCCCATCATGTCTTGAAAGGAGAGTGGCAGTGTTAAGTCTTTACTCTTGATCATGGATACATCCTTTATTAATTTCATTTTCCATGTTTAGCTAAAAAAAAATGTGCATGTACCTTTTTTATCTTTCATCTCACAATGGAATATGCACATTTAATAGGCTTTTTACATTCCTTTTGATGCTTATTTATCCCACATTTAGGTGTTGATTCCTTCACATGCTATGCTTTGTTTAGGTGCTAATTTCTTCATGTGTTATCTAACTTCCTTTCCCTTTAGGGAGAGAGTACTTGAAAATAAAATATTCATGAGGACAACCATGTACTAAGAAAAATAAGGCATAGCATCTCAACAACATGGTTATAATAATTTTTTTTTACCTAGACTTCTCTTTTCTGGGTCTAAGAGGGATCTATTCCATGGAAATGGAGATAACTCATCGATTGTGTCACTTTGGGGATTCTTAGGTAAACCCCCAAATAGAATGCATTAAGATTCAAACTTCAACTAATTATGATAATATCCTACTAATAAGCTATGGTTAAAAGGATTTATTACAAGAAAAAAAGTAAAGATAATAAAAATTATAATTTAAAATTTATGCAAGTATTAAAAATAAAATATTGACATCAATAATTGTTACTAAAAATATAAAAAGAGGTGTAGATGAGAAACATATATAATACTAATAATTTATTTTTAAGGTCATTTCACTATCCTCTTTCATCTTAAGTTACAAGATCTTTTTTTTTTTTAATTTGGGATTAAAAGTTTGTTTACTCCTTTTTCTTATGCCCAAGTAGCAATGGGATAAAATGTTTTCCATAATGTAAATGTAAATGGTGATGGTCAAAATTTTTAGCTGTGTAAAAACTCTCAATCATTGAAAATTTTTAATTTTTTTTGTTTAATAGCCATTAAACATTATTAAAAATGGTATACAATGATATGACCAAGTTTTTAGAGAAAAATTTGAAAATGATTTTGATATTGAACCTTAGACATATAATAATTCCAAATAAAAGGTTGGCCTGACTCCTCCACATTGGGTCTGGAAGGTGATTACAGTTACATACCTTTGCTAAATTTTCACCAAAAGATTCCAACTTTTCGAGAACATAGGTTACATACCTTTGCCAAATTTTCACTAAAAAATAACATTGGCAACCATCAATAACCATTACCTAAATTTCCAAATTTTTGAGGACATTGATTGATAGTCACATATTGTTGTTACATAGGATCTTTGGTTGATAGTCACATATTGTTGTTACATATTGGTGACCATCGTTGATGGTCACTATTGTGAAGTTTTCCCTACTAATTTTTKCGATAGTACATTTAATTTAGACAAATTTATATTCCCAATTGAGTTGGATCGTCATCAATAGCCAACAATATTGGCRATGCTTATGTGTAATAACTGATAGTATTAGATAGTGGAAATGTTCCTTGTTATATCTATGTCGCCAAATATTTTTAGTTGGTAAGAAAAAGTGGCAATCATGTTCTATTCTGAACTTACAATTCGTAGGATTTTGTGTCGGGGTTCAAGGTGAAGAACAAAGGAAGAATCCTTATTATCCTTTTATTGCTTGCATGATGTCATCTAGGTATCAAACATTATGGGATACATTGTGCGCTATTTTGTGCTAACGAATATGAAATAACTTTCACAAATAGATTGGAAGTATTGGTGTGCACAAAATGTTTGAAAGGTGCTTGAGTCATTATTATTTTTTTGGTACAAAATTATTATGATTTAAAAGAAGGGTAAGGTGAAATTTTGATTAAAAAAATAAGGTGAAATTTTGATAAAAAACATTTTTTATATATAGATTGTTATTAATAGAGTGGGATAGGGGAGATTTAATTTGATTACTAAAGTTTATGTAGGTGTACATATCTTACTCCCTAACGTATGTTCTAAACCATTAAGCTCATTTAACTATAATAGTGTTGTGAAATCAAGCATGAAAACATTGTTTTTTATCTTATCATTTTTTAGTGGACTGTGGATGACAGATGTTTTGGATAGGGATAGGCTCACCTCTGGAAGTGCAGTGACAACTATGACCTTTTATATTGGATAGATGTTTTGGATAGGGATAGGCTCACCTCTGGAAGTGCAGTGACAACTGTAGACCTTTTATATTGGAAAATAAAATAAGGTTAGGTGTTTTTGTTTTTTTTGATATTTTGGGGTATTTGGTAAATTGGTTATATATTTGAGTGGTTAAATTTGTATAATTCAAGTGCTTCAAGATTTTTTCAATATGTTGAATTCATTTATGCTTTCAAAAATGCAATTTAAACAATAAAAAATTATAATTTTATGATAAGTGAACAAGACAAAAACATATAATACTTGAAGCTATAATAGTTTTTGGTATTGTTTATGAAATCTAAGACTAATCTAGTTGAAATTAGTTAAATTAAAAATCCATATATTCATCGAAAATTAAGGCATTTTAATTACCAAATATCTCCAGTGTGAATCTAGTCTAGAGATAACTACGTGTAATGGTTGACACCCCTCCACTTGGTAATAGCAATCAATGTCTTAGGATGGATTATTGGTGAGAGAGTTCAATATCGAGCAATGGGGTTGGGTGGATTCCAAGTATAGATATTACATAGCCTCTCTTTGATTTTGTTTTAAATTTGTTGGGCTCTTTGCTTGGTGAGGTTAGTAGTACATTACTTAACATTTCAACTTGTAAGTCTGGTTTGATTTTTTGTATTTTCAACACTTTGGATCATGTTGCATTGCCTGCTTTGTTTTGGGTATAAAGGCTTGACGAATCTATGTTTACTTGCAAATATAATATTCTTTTTCATTTAGGGTCTACCTATAACTACGCTCTCAACTACAATTGTGAGATTTGCGACGAATTTCTTTGACTAAACTCATATCCAATCATGATCTTAAAACATCCCAACAATACTCCTTTGAAACTTAGCCAAAATACATCAAAACTTAGCCAAATAAAACATTACAAGGAACAACAACATCCATCAAGTAAAGAGATCATAACACAAGATGTTTGGTTGGCACCCAAGGTGGATTCCTTAACTTTCATTATGAAGAATGTTACAACAACAAGAGTACACAAGGGAGCTTGACCACTACCCGCGACTCATTTTACAGAGCTACAAATAGACTAAGGTACACTTGCCTTACTTCTAGACAAGTTGCACAATCTAACCCCTAGAGTTATCGTGGGTCTACCTCGTGCAAATCTCGTTCTTTAATTGAAAAAATATTAGTAACTAATCCCTGCCATGCCTTAGACACTTTCCAATTCATTCAAGTCCTCCTTTCAAACTACCTTAAGATTCTCCAAATGCCTATGTCATTCACTATGCCAAAACCCAAATTTCACACCTCAAAACCTATTGTTCATTTTACAATATGATCTCTCCTTAAGCAAATATTTTGCATTGCCTTTGTACAATGCATGTATCATTTTATTATAGGTAGGAGATGCTTGATCCAGGTGGATATTGGTGGCCACCCACCTATTTCAACCGGCTCCTCGTGTCTGTTTTTGTTCAACATGTCTTTCTGTACTTCTTTATAGTTGTGAGTTCTACACTTCTGGGGTTTCCTGAAGCCTCACACATTCTCTAGGTAGATATGGGTGGCCTCTCGCTTAATTCAACTAGCTTATTTTGTATGTTTTCATGTCAACACATCTTGTTGTACTTTCAGGGTTGTTTTGAGGCCCTAAACATTGTTATTTTGGCTTGCCACAGTAAGACTATAGATGGAGTCAGAGTCTGATGGCAGAATGTGTAGTTCTCTGAAAGACCTTTCCAACGGGCTATCACGCACCTAAAAAGAAGGTCATATGGAAAATTTATGACCCTAGGAAGTTGAGGTACCAAATTACACCAACTTAACCATAGGGCCACATGAGTTTTGGTGTTTCACCTTCTAGGGTTAGGTTTTTAGATGTCTAGGGTTTTGGAATTCATGAGTAATATGAAAAGGGCTTATGGAGCCTCATTGTGTTCCATTCTGCTCAGACGGATGCACATAGCAACCACATCTCTTCTGAGAGGTAGCTACCACCATTCGAGCAAGTTTCAGTTCTACAGCTTTATAGTTTCAGCCTATTTCATTATTTAATAGAAGATATTGTTCACTGAATATTTGTGTTATTCTTCTTATCTCTATGTTTATTGTATTCAATTTGTTAATCAATTTGTTCTGCTCCTAAATCCGTATTAGTGGTATCATAGTGGTCTACTCTTCATTTATTTTTCTTCGTGCATGTCCCCGACAAGGTCTAGGTACAAGAAGTTGGGACTCAAACCAATCGAGCCATTACTAGATCGGTCGCGTCGAGCCTGACAACAACCCATGGGAGACAAAAAGAAAGATGATGGAGCAAGAGATCCGATTAAAATGTTGCTCGAGGAATCCCTTGCACGATAAAGGAACGAAAAGATGGACACCTTCACATAGATCCTTCGACGGTTGCCCACAGGAGAAGCATCTTCATCAGGCAGCCATGCAACCCCTTCAAGGTACAGGTAAATTTTGATATTCCATTATTTGAAGGACTAATAGATGCGGATGTTGTAGATAAATTGTTGAATCTTCTTGAAGGATATTTTTCGGTCCACAATTTTCCCGATTGGGAAAATATCACTTTTGCACTCCTCAAGGTCGTTCCCCATGTTAAATACTGGTGGGATACTTACTCTGAGAAGAGGGCCATGGAGGAATCTGCAATTTTTATGGTTTCCCCTAAATGGGATTCCTTTCGGGACACCATTAAAGAACAATAATACCCTGTTGGAAGCTACAAGGACTAGTACACCAGATGGACCACCCTACATCAAGAAAGGGACCAGACAGTACCAGAATTCACCAATATTTTCCATACCCTCCGCACCAAATTGCATATCAAATATTCTTAGCGTCATCTGGTGCTCAAATACCATGGTTGTTTGCACAAATATATTCAAATAGAAATGGAGTTCCTAGATATCGCCTCATTGGGCACATCTTATAGATACGCTGTCAAAATCGGGCATAAATTTAAGCAGAAACAATGAGAGTTTGGATCTGCAAACCCCTCACAGCCAAAGCAGGGCAAAGGAAACCCCAACACACACAGCAGGGGACCAAGTCGCGATGGCCACCCTCAGGACAATCTGTCCAAGCTGCAACACAAGAAGGGAAACGAAAAGACGAAGAAGGAGATGTGAAAATGGTGTGAGTACCATAAAAGTTCTTGGCACAACACCGATGAATGTCGCTCCAAGCATTCCCTCGTGGCCGAATTGAACGCTTTTGATTCTGAAGCCAATTCTAATTTCGAGTCAAATCTTGAAGGAGGGAAACAGATTATCGATGTTGAACCCAGTGCCACGTTCTCTACCACCAAGGTCCGACCAAGTGAACCAGAATAACCAAAGGAAGGGGAATGCCTCTTTCACTCGTAGATGTGGGCCAAGGGGACTTCGATTCACCTCATTTTCGATAGCGGTAGTCAGAAGAACCTAATTTTAGCAGAGGTCGTTAAGCGGTTGAACCTGCTAATGACACCGCACCCGCAACCCTACACCATCGGCTGGATTAGTCAAGGAAGAGATCTCTGTGTCAGCCAACAGTTTCTTCTTCCCTACGACATCAAGCCTTTCAAAGATGAGGTACTGTGTGATATTTATCCCCTTAAAGTTTGTGATGTTCTTATAGGATAACCATATTTGTGGAAGTGTCATGTTGTGTATGAGTCTAGACCCCAGAGTGTTATTATTACTTTGGGTAGACAATTGTATAGGATCCCAGAGGTGGCACCACCTACTGCTATTTCTTTAATATCTACTAAGCAATGCAGTAAGTTCATTTCATAGAATGGGAAATTCATCTTCTTTGTGATCCCTGCTCACATTAAGAAGAAGGTCTTTGCCACATCCATTGCCTCTACACAACTCCTCTCTTTGCAGCAGAAGAAAGTGGACGTGATCGTGGAAGAATACAGAGACATATTTGTCTCACCTACAGGGGTCTCGACACACTGCCAAGTCAAGCATCCAATTGATCTAACCCCCAGTGCACCTCTACTTGATGGACCAGTCTATCGGTGCTCGTTGATGGAGAATGATAAAATCATGCGTCATATCCAAGAGCCTCTTCAAAATGGGCACATCAGACCCAAATCCTCACTTTGTGGTATCTTGATTGTATTGTTGCAGAAGAAGGATTAGACTTGGCGACTCTACATTGATTACTGAGCCTTAAACAAAATCATATTCAGAAACCGCTACCCCATTCCCAGGATCGATGACCTTCTTGAACAACTCAAGGGAGAAAATTTCTTCAGCAAGATTGACCTGAAGTCTAGCTACCATTAGGTTCCTATCGAACCAACTGATGTCTGGAAGACAACCTTCAAGTCTAAATAAGGTCTCTATGAATGGCTATTCATGCCCTTTGGCTTAACAAATGCACCAACCAATTCCATGAGGTTGATGGATGATATATTGAGACCCTTCACCAACTCCTTTGTGGTAGTATATTTGGATGACATCCTCATCTTCATCAGAACATGGGAAGAGCACATGCAACATATTCAACAGGTTTTGAGCACTCTGTGACAACACAAGCTTTATGCCAACTTGGAAAAATGATCTTTTGGCATGAACAGGGTCCAATACCTGGGCTACATTTTTTATGAGCATGGGGTACATGTTGATCCATCTAAGATTCAAGTCATCCATGACTGGCTAGCCCCGACCACACTCACTGAGCTTCGAAGCTTCTTAGGACTCGCCAAGTTTTATCGATGGTTCGTGTTGGGATTCTCCCATATTGCCTGGGCCCTCAATTAGGTTACCAAGGGCGGTGGTAGGGCCAAGTTCATGTGGGGGAAGGAGCAACAATGAGCATTCAAAGATATGAAACATCGTTTGTGCTCAGCTCCAATACTCTCCTTGCCTGATCTACAACAACCATTCGAGATTGAGACTGATGCATCTGAGTATGTTGTGGGCACAGTTCTCACTTAGCATGGGCATATGGTGGAATACCATAACAAGACACTCTCTGATACTATTCGAAAATACCCCACCTATGACAAGGAAATGTATTCCATTGTACAAGACTTTTGTCAATGGAAACATTATATTATGGGGAAAGAGATGATCATACACACTGATCACAAGCCTCTGCAATTCATACAGACACAGGGGAAATTGCAAAATGAGCACCATCAGAAGTGGTCCACCTACCTGCAACAGCTCCATATCAACATCGAGTATAATACATGTATCTCCAATCATGTCGCTGACTGCCTTAGTTGACCTCCTATCACTGCACTTACCACTGTGCTCCATTCCTGTGGACATGAAACATTGGAGTGGCCCCAACTTTACTAGCAAGATCCAGAATTCGCTACCACATATTAGCTCTTAGGTACAGGCGCCACTGTCACTGATTTTCACATTCAGGATGGACTCTTATGCCACCTGGGCCATCTTTGTGTTCCTACAAGAGAGCGTTCAAATCTGATTTGGGAAGCCCACTATAGTCGGGTGGTAGGACATTTTGGCATAGAGAAAATTGTGGCCATTCTTCAGAAAAAAATTTATTGGCCAAAACTTCGACAGGACGTCAAAAAATATATCATATCTTGCATTGCCTGTGCCATTTCCAAGCCAACCATCAAGAAGCAAGGCTTATACACCCCTCTTCCTATTCCCAAGAAGCCATGGGTATCCATCTCCATGGATTACATGTCTAGTTTGTCGTTCACCAAGCATGGAAATGTCTTCGTGTTTGTGTTCATTGATCGGTTTTCGAAGATGGACATTGTCAAAGCCTATAAGAAGAATGTCACAATGAAAAATACTTCCAATCTCTTCTTCGAACGAGTTTGGGTTCACTTTGGGATACCACAGACCATCATATCCAACCGAGACAGCAGGTTCCTCGGTACCTTTTGGTCGATTCTCTAGTCTCTGTTGGAAACCAAGCTCACAAAATCCACTTCTTTCCACCCTCAAACCGATGGCCAAACCGAGGTCTTCAATTGAATGATTGTGCACATCCTGCACATGTACAATTCTAAGAATCCCCATACATGGGACGAGAGCTCCCATATTTCCAACATAGCTACAACAGAGCTCTCCATAGTTCCACCGGCCATATCCCATTTCAAGTGGGTCTGGGATTCCAACCCTTACGACCCATTTATATTTCACTCCCTCTTGCCACTGCATAGACAGACTCTTCCCCTGATCATTTTGTGATCGACAAAGCCACCAGATTCCTTGAGAGGATTTAGCACATCCACCAATAGGTCCAGGCGATTTTGCAGAAATCCAACGCTAAGTACAAGAAGTGCCATGATAAACAAAGGGTACCACACTAGTTTTAGGTTGGCGACAAAGTCTAGCTACATTTGCAGAAGGAGCATCTCACTAGGCCCCATCGGAAGCTTCAACCCCTTTGTTATGGGCCTTACACTATCACCAAGGCTATCGGTAGCAATGGTTTTGAGCTCAACACTCCACCCTTCCTTGGTCTACATATAATATTCAATGTGGACCTCCTTCGACCATATTTTCCACCATTATTGGACACCTCTGAGATCGTCAAACAACTGACACCAATAGAGTTCAACCCTAACTACATGGAACAAGCATCCATTGATTAAATTGTGGACACACAGGTCAAGGGCACTCGCTAGTAATGGATCCATCTTTATCGAGTTGTCAAGGCAGGGAAACTCCTACACCAAGGAAAGTGGCTCACCTAGGGCCAAATCGAGCAGAAGTTTCCTCACCTGATGGGGGAACTCAACACAATGGAGACCATTACTTCCTAAGGGGGGAGGATTTATCCAGGTGGATATTGGTGGCCACCCACCTATTCCAACTAGCTCCTCGTGTCCATTTTTGTTCAACACGTCTTTCTGTACTTCTTTATAATTGTGAGTTCTACACTTCTGGGGTTGTCTAAAGCCGCACACATTTTCTAGGTAGATACGGGTGGCTTCTCATCTAATCCAAGTGGCTTATTTTGTATGTTTTCATGTCAGCACATCTTCTTGTACTTTTAGCGTTGTTTTGAGGCCCTAAACATTGTTATTTTGGCTCAACAAAGTCAGAATGTAGACAAAGTCAGAGTCTGATGACAAAATGTGTAGATATCTGAAAGACCTTTCCAATGGGACGCCTAAAACGGAGGTTATATGAAAAAGTTATGACCCTAGGAAGTTGAGGTGCCAAATTACACCAACTTAACCGTATGGCCCACATGAATTTTGGTGTTTCACCTTCTAGGGTTAGGTTTTTGGATGTCTAGGGTTTTGGAATTCATGAGTAATATGAAAAGGGAATATGGAGCCTCATTGTATTCCATTCTTCTTAGGAATATGTGCATAGCAGCCACATCTCTTCTCATAGATATCTACCACCATTCGAGCAAGTTTCAATTCTGCAGTTTTACAGTTTCATCCTATTTCATTATTTAATAGAAGATATTGTTCACTGAATATTTGTGTTATTCTTCCTATCTATATGTTTATTGTATTCAGTCTTTTAATCAGTTTGTTCCTCTCTTAAATCCGAATTAGTGCCTCAACCATTTCCTTCTTTTAAGGTGTCTTTCACCATTGCCAAGTGGACCCAAATGTGTAATACAACTAACTCAATCTACAACTAACTCTTCAACTCCCTCCAAGGCCTTCAAGAAAGGAGCATTCAACCCTTTGGGTCCGCATTTTCACCAAAATGTGCATGATTTACTATGGCATTCCAAGTCTCAAAGCACCTGGTGATTACAACCATGCCACTTGAACAATGCCCAAGGCACTCCTGCAATTCCTTGCACTTCACGGTCATGTCAATCCAACATCCATCCATCTTGGTGGGTCATGCCCAATCATACTAGGCACTATTGTCTACAAACCAAGGCATTTGTACCCACAAATCAAGGAACTATTGCTAGTGCACCCACAAATAAAGGAAAACCTACATCCACTATCCAAGTCTTCATGCAACCTCTATAAAAAGTATCTTCATAAAAACTCTCATCTTATTTTTGTTCCTGTCGAGTCACTTCTACAAAGCTTCTTTAACACTTAAGCATGCATTTATTACATCCTACAAGACTTCCCAAGGAATGCATCATCTAAGATTGCAACCTTCCATCACAGCCTACTATGCTTGTCAATGACCATCTCAAAAAATGGGCAGGGGTGCCCATCATTGCCTTCAAAATGAGGGTCTCACATCCTGCCCCACTTAAAAGTGTTGTCACCCTTAGCAATGTCTCCACGAACTCCAATATTATCTAAAGTCAATTGTCCAAAAATTTCCTTCAAAAAATGCCACATCTATCCATGGTTGACTCCTTCAACCACTCTACAAGACTTTTACTAGAATCACCATGAAATTGTGCATTACTCAAACCACCATTCATGGATAAACCTCCAAACTTCATGGGTTAAGTAGATAATTTAAATTTTCACCTACTCCATGGAAATTGCACCACTCCATGTCCATGCTAAACATAAGTGCCTCTTTCTTGAATTGCACTATGCATTATCTCCTTGATGCAAATTCAACCTTTTCCTACCCCCAAATCACCTTTGCAACTCAAAGACTCCAACTTTCCTTGAACATCTCCCTATGTCTATTTGTCACACCTACACTCATCTTTATTTTTGGTTGCTTCTACCTTCAAAAGGATACAAGGTGACTATTGGACCACATCCCAACTCTCCATTGAACTTGACACCTTAACAAAGATTTCCTAGGTTCCATTGCTTTCTCCTAGGAGTTGAGCCACCTTGTGGCATCACATGAATGAAAAGAAGATGGAAAGTGGCTACCAAGGCCACCACTAGAAAATGTGCCAAACTACACTCCACCAACATATTTCCAAACTTCACTAATCCATATGAATTATTTTAAAGAGAACCATACCTCTATCTCAAATACATCAAGAGATACATGTTTGAACCAATTATATTGTCACCTTCCACCAACAATCTCTTGATCATTGGAGAACCCTCGCATCCTTCCTGCTCAAGTGCTCCCAATGAGTGATCATTCTCCTCCTCAATCACTTCTTTCTAATGCCGATGAGCCTTTACCTTGTTAACTTGGTATACTATAAATTCCAAACCATGTAGGTTGAATATTCCCAGGTATCTTGTTGTTTCCTCCATGCAACTTCCCACCAGTGCACATGTTTCCTTTGCCAAATATTCCAATGTCTTCATATTTCCACTTAGATATTGAATGAATTTCTTCTCCAAGCAAACACCCACCACTATCAACCATTACAACGATTGACCATTTTTTCAGTAATGCTTGAATGTAACTAAGCCTTGTAAAGTCTTTCTCCTTACTAGCTATAGACTTGTGTTCTACTATAACACTCATGATGTGCAAGACACCAACTAAAAGGTTATCCACTTGATTCATGATGTACAACTTCTTTTTTAATAAAAAATCTTAGCAAAATGATATTTTCCAAAGATCCAACAAGTAATGATTTTTTCCAAATATCCAATATATCCATACCATTTACCATTTGGAGTTGATTGCACTCAAAAAAACCAAGACCACACCATGAAGCCCTGGATTGTGAATGTGGAAGGAGGCTTGTTTGATGCCAAATTTATAACCTTTTGTAGGAAGCTTTGAAGGGTTCCATACATTCATTTTAATTTCACACCCCCAACTTGGAAGCTTTGAAAGGTGCAAAGATTTACCAAGTTCTGCAAGAATTTCAAAACATCTATGAAGAATTTTTCTAAATCGATGAGAATCCCCTATGATATAGATTTCAAATGGTGTAATTTTCAATTGTTTTCTCTAAGTATTTGGTACAATTTTTCAATTATATGAATTCTCATATTTATTTGATCTAATGTCTTATTTCTTTGCTCAATTTACTTCTTGTTGTGGTCAGTGCATAGTTGTGATGTTCATTTTTTCATTTTTGATGTCTCTTTTACTTGAAAAAACATCCCTATGGTTAGGGTGTTAAGTCCAACTTTGTAGTGTTCCTTAACCCTTAGAATTGAAACACATACTAGGTATATATAGATTATAAATGAAGAAAACTAGAAACAAGACACAAACAAGATAAAATATGTGAAAGATACCCTTATATTAATTATTATCAAAAGGAAAAAAACAATGTTCACTTTCGTCTTAATGTGGGGTGACATTTCACATGTGTTTCATTAAAAAAAAAAACCATAGCTTCCTAGCTACTTAAATAGATTCTCAATAGAAAAACCCTAACTACTTATGGTCCTATCATTAATGAGTACCAACAACCTAGTGAACCTTATTAGATAAAGTGGGCCCTTTTATATTAAGCAAATATCCACTAATTATCTGGTGGACATTGTTCAAAGAAAATGGTTGAATAGATTAATTTACCAATTCCTAAGTACTCTAAAGTAGGGAGGTTATGGTAGGACCCTAGCATACCCTCTCCCTTCAAAAGAAACATTCTCCTCAAGGCTAGAGACAAGGAAATTGTTGTAGAATTTCTACTAGTTCTCAAATGGCATCTTCTAGTTGCATACACTGGATCGATACTTTGTAGACCATGCACTAGTGCAATTGAGACTCTCAAGTAGCTAATACTACTTTTGGATAGAGCCAAATATACCCTTCTTCATAATGATTTGGAAATCTAGTTTGCACCATATAATTTGACCAGACTACCTTCATTAAACAAGACACATGAAGGATTAGATGAATATTTGAATGAGTTAGAAGAGACAATTTGCTGGAAACTTCTCTAATGCACTACATAATTTGATAAGGTCGATAAAATTTTACTACTATATTTTGTTGGATTTTATTTTTTAGGGATGTTTGTTTATAGGGTTGAATGTGAAGAAAAAATTGATCCCCCTATGCAAAAGAATGCAATTAGTGATGTTGGTCATGTTGTTGTTGAATTCTAATTGTTCTTAGGTGTGCGGTGAATGGCTTGTCTAGTGCGAAGTGTATTGTTTATTACATGAACCCTGGATGTGCCTGGTAAATAGGAAGCCATTGGAAAGCATGTTTTTCCATAGATAGCTTCATCTGGGGTCATTTTAATATCTCCATGATAAATTTTATTGTAAAACCATTCTTCAAGGGGTAGCCATTGTTCCCATTGGTGTTTCTTTTTAGAAGCGAAGCATTGCAAATAGATTTCTAAGTACTTAGTTGGCCACTTCTATTTCGCCATTGATTTATGGATGATATATGGTGCTCATTTTAAATTGGTTAACCTAAATTTTGAATAGTTCCTTCCAGAATTCACTAGTGAATGTGGAATCTAGATAAAACAAATGGAAGTGAGCATGCCATGTAACTTGAAAATTTGATCCAAGAAAACTTGGGCCACTAAAGAAGGTGTAAATGGGTGCGATAAAGAAAAAAAATGAGAATATCTGGAAAGGCAATTGATGATCACCACCATGATGATTGATTTGTTACCAACTTTGGGAAGACTCATTATAGATATATCAATACAAATATTTGTTGTGATTAGTTGTGGGTGCAATGCCTTAAGTGTCTTCATTGTCTCACCCTTGTTTCTTTGACAAGTATCACAAGCCATTACAAAATCTTGGATGTCCATTTTCATTCCTTTCCAAAAGAAGGAGTGCTTAACTTGCTCATAGGTTTTATGAAAGACAAAGTGACCCACATTAGGTGATTCATGGAACTCCTCTAAAACCTTTTGTTTTAATGCATAAATTTTTACTAGAATAATGTGCCCTTTATACTTCAAGGTACCTTTATTCCATGTATAACATTTAAGAGCCTTCATATCTTCCTAAATAATTTGGATGAGTTGATCAAAGTGTCATTTTCTATCCATTGTTAATGGGTTTCACCGAGCCATTCTAGAATAGGTTAGGATAAGGAAAATAGGGATCCTTCTTCCTTATATTTCCTTGATAGGGCATCAACCACCATATTTTATTTACCTTTCTTTTATATGACCTCATAATCATACACAAGAATTTTAGTGACACACTTGACCTTATTTTTTAATGATAATCTATATTCTAGAAAATACTTCAGACTATGATGTTTATTATTGATCTACAAATGCCTCCCATTGAGATATGGGTGTTAAGTCTCAATTACAAGAAGAATGGCCATCATCTCTTTCTCATAGTTATATTTTCCCAATTTACGATCACTCAACTACTTACTAGTGAAGGCCAATGAATTCCCTTCTTGCATTAGAATCACACCAAGACCTTTACTTTAGGCATCACATTCCAAGAAAAATGTCTTAGTGAAATCAGACACTACAAATATTGGAGTAGTGCACATGCTGTTGTTTAAGGCTGAGAAGGCATGTTCAATAACTTCACTCCATAGAAATGAATTCTTATTTAATAGGGTTGTTAAGGGATAAATATTTTTTCCACATTTTTTTACAAACTTCCAACAGTAGCTTTCAAGTCCTAAGAACCCTTGCAATCTCTTCATGGTCTTGGGGTGCGACCAAATTTCATATGTTATCACCAAAAAATTGATCACTGAGACCAAATTTCTAGGATTACCAAAATACACCATGCATAGTATGAGTATCCCATTTTTACAACCACTTTCACGTCATTTCCCCCTAAAATAACCTAGGAAACCATTTTTCCTAAAGTTATTTTCATTTAATAAAGTTACAAAATATTTTTTATGACTTTTTCCCTCTTGAAATCAGAAAAAAAAGGTAAAATAAAAAAGTAATGGTTATAATCGATTTGGTCAGATAATAATATTTTATTATATTGACCCCATCAAGGATAACCACTATTTTTCTTATAAATTCAGAGGCTTCCTCCATTGTCAATATCCATCAGAAAGTAATGAAGTGTTGCCGAACTTTCCCTAAACATTTTTCCACATTTTACCATCACTTTTAGCCACAAAAGAGAGGAGCTACAACCTATAGCCACACACTCAGGAATGAAAAGGACCCTCCCATGGAGTGTTCAACCAAGGATCCAAGTCTTCAAAGATTCTTCTCGAAAGGTGTTATTGTATTTCTTTCCATTGGGTATATAGTTCATTCACATTCTTTAGATCTATCTATCTCATTTTTGTAGCTGTCATTTTATTTATTTTCATGATAGATTATGGTTTATAGGAATGTGGATGTATAATTTAGGTAGGTTTTATATGTTTTCTATCCATTTTTGTCCGTGATATAGAACAAACTCTAAATTTATAGTTTTCTTACCTTTGCAACAAATTTGCACCAACAGAATGGCAAGTCCACTGGGGATATGAGACAATCTCAAGATACTTCGTTGTGGATGTGTGGTAAATGGTTTATTCTTCCATTTTTATATTTTTTCCATGAGTTTTTCAAGGGTTTCCAATATTTTGTGATGTTTTGTCATATTTATAGGTTATAGGAGCAAGAAACCCTAGAACCAACACTCTTTTTATGGGAAACAAAAGCATTGACCAATGCATCTTTTGGGCATGTTCCTACCACTGGTCAACATGGATTTTTGGGCCTTTTTATGCCACTAATCAATACACTTTTAGGGATTTTTTCTTCCATTGGTCAATTGTTATAAACCATTTTGTCACACCTAGCCAAGTGTCGCAAGTGTCACATTTCACTTTTCTAAGTGTCACAATTGTGACATCTCACCTTGCAAGTGTCACAACTGAAATAAGTTGATATCATGGTGTAAGTGTCATACTTTTCTAAGTAATATGACCTTGACACCATGTAAAAATCACATGTCATGATCCCTAGTGAAGTTAGAGGAGAAAACCCATCATTTGGAGGTCGAAAACCCACATTTCCCTTTGTCTTTCTAGCATTGTTTGACCAAAGATGCCCCCCTACCCACTCTGTGAGAGTGCACCTCTTCCTTTCCCAATTCAAAGGGGGCATCCAGGATGCCCTGTTTTCCTCTTGGGGGGAGTGTCCCTACAAATAATTAAAAATACCACGGATCTAGGGATGGTTTCAAGAAGGATATGGGTGATTCTGTAAGTTTTAAACCTGCGAAGTAAAGCAATGCATATATATTCTTAAGCAATACAGAAATTAATCAATGGCTCATACACATAATACACAGAGATCTTTACCGGAAACCCTC
>JZKD02S0157458.1:319818-343983 GCA_000966675.3 Picea glauca
CTGTAGATACCAAAACCCTAATCCCTTAATCCGGGATTAATTTACAAATCAGCTAAAAATAGCAAAATCCGCTAAAAATAGCAAATAACCGCCCAAAAAAAAAAATTCGGGGCGTACGGACTGCCAGACGCAGTTGTTGTAGCGCACCCACACACACACACACATGCAAAGAATATAACACATACCCAACAGATTCTTGGGTTTTTCTTCTTGTTTCCACTCAGATTTAGTTCAACCATATTGAGAGAGGTCATAAACATAAGGATAACATGAATATTAGAAAAATATTACCCTATCCCCCTTATCCTCAACTAAATTCCCTAATTACTGTAAGTAGTTAGACCTTCCTGATCATATATAACCAGGGCTATTTAGAGTGAGAAGGGGGAGAAACAAAATATGATAACAAGGTTTTGATCTTGAAATTAAGGATATCAAAGTTCTCTTTCTTATAAGGTGTGTATTTGAGGACTGAATTTTTGGAGACTTGGAGGGACTGCAACACATATCATGTTGTAAGTTTCATGTTTCCAATTTAATGATAACTTGGCCTATTTCTCATATCCACTTTGTTCAGTTATTGTTTGGTATTTATATCCTTGTTTGTTAGATAGGATTGTTGTTATCTAACATTGGATAATAATAGGAAGAGGAATTGATTGATTTTGCAGGTTAAGCTCATGGGAAATGTTGGGCATAGGGGCAGAACCAGGGTTTAACGCTTAACAATGCACCAAAAAAACCCTAACTACTGACCCTTTAGGAAACACTTGTGAAACAAGAGAAGTCTCACCCGAGGTAGAAGCAGGGGGGGTTACAGGACACATGTGTCTTTAACCAAGCTAGGACACATATCTGTCATAATAACACTTCACAAAGTACTATATTAACACTTAAAAGGTGATATGCATTAGTTTCCAAACTTTATTAGCATCACAAAACATACCCAAGTATAGATTGGCGCAGTAACACTAAATATTAAGCACTTCAACCACTTAGCACATAACACTGAGTTAGATCTAATCATTCAACTATCTTTAACACAAATAAAGCACTAAGAATTAACATATCTATCTATCATACATAATAAGAAAAGCACTGAGCATATTCATAGCATAAACAACACAACACAAAGAAAACCAAGGAATCAAGATATACGTGGTTCACCCCAGTGTGGGGCTACATCCACGAACTACTTCGTCTTCTTTAATATTCTTCAATCTCTTACATTCAGTGACTCATGTGCACTAAGCCACAGAGTTGAGCTTCGCATAGGACATGAGATCCACGCACTAAGCACCAGATCCTCCTTCCAACTAGGTCAAGGCACCAAGAAAATTTTTCTATCGAGCACAAAACCTTAATACATACACATTCTGTTGCACAAAGAAGCTCAAAACTACTAGCACTTAGCCAAATTCTTCCCCCCTCCTTCTACAATACATTCTTACTTATTTGTACTCTTACAATAAGGCCTAATCATGGGTAAACCCCATGGGCCGACATCCCATAACCCATTTCACAAACCCTATAAAACCCCTTACTAGGTCAACATAGCCCGCAAAATCAGTGATATCCGCGATCTCAACTTTTTCTGGGTGCTCTATCTTCGAACAGCCTGTAAAGTCCAAAAGTGGTCCAAACTTGACGAGGGTTTATTTAAAACTTGGTCGAGGGCCAACAGACCCCCAAAACTCACATGTGACTCGTTCTGAGTCACTCAGGTCTAGGCAATGTTGGTTTTAAGGCTTCAAGATTCACTTGAGTTGCCTCGACTTGCTAATTCGCTTGAGCCTCTTTCTCAGTGAGCTTCTAGATTTTCTGCTCTGTAATAGGCCTTTCCAGGCATTGTTCCACTACTGAAACCACTTGGTCCAATTGCGAGCCTTGTCCCTTAATTTCTTCGAACACCTTGCAGGATTCATCCTGCACAGGTTGTAGCTTATGCACAACTTCCATTACCCTGCCCTAGATGATAGTAATTTGTTGTTTCATTGCACGTTGCTCTTCATATATCTTCATTCTTCCAACTATGGTGAATAGCTTCATCTGCACCTACATGGAGAATTCATGTTGATGCACCTCCTGTAACTGCGCTTCTAGTTTCCTTAGCTCTGGATCTTCTGCAAGGAGTTCATATGTCTGCACGCTTCTATCGCTCATCTGTTTTCACTTTGAGGTGAGGGCTCTGATCCTTACTACTGTGTTCTTAGCATATTCCTCCCTTTGATCATGCACCTCATGTGGAGTGCTCGATACTACTTGAGCCTCCAACTCTGCTATCCTCTCTTGAATCTCCTGGATGGTATCAACAAGCTTCACCACTTGAGCCTCGACTGACTCTTGTTCCTCATGTGACATGATTTACTCACTACCTCTTTGACTGTAGCCTGTTCTGCGAGAAAATGCTCCTTTTCTCTCTTTACCTAGGCTTTTTCCTCCTCGAGCATTGCCTAAAACTCTTCTCTCTCACTTTCATATGAGGTTAGAAAGTAGCACGCTACTCGTAGTTGTTCTAGGGCTTCATATTTCTCTTGTTTCAAGGCTTCTACAACATTATCCTTCTCTTCCTGGATTCTCTGAAGTTGAGATTTCGTAACATCTGCAAGTATTCTTAATTGGGATGGTTCATCCCCCAATGCTTTAATCTGCGATGAGGAAGGCGAAGTAGGTATTGCGCAGACCAAATGAATAGCTTGTTGTACATCATTTGGTTACTTCTCGATCCTTCCATACAATGCCTCCTGCTTCACTCAATATCTCTACAAGATATCCTCAGAAGTTTCCTCCATAGCTATGTGGATCAAACTGATATCATCCTCTATGAACGTGGCCTCTAACCGGGGCTTATTGGCACGTGTCTTCTTTCTTTCTGAAGATTTCTGCGGAGAACCTTCCTCTTCTGTGGTGTTACTGTTTCAGTAGGGGGATATTTCAACGGTGTAGCTTTGCTCCTCCTTTCTAATCCCCTCCTCCTTGTTCATTTGCTTCGTCTCCTCCTCCTCCTAGTGAGCCAGATCCATTTTCTTCAGAGTTTTTGTCCTCCTCATCGGTCTCTATATCCTGGAATTTGTCCTACTTCTTTTTCTTCTTTGTCCCACTAGACTGTTTGACAAGCTCAACTCGGGTGACCATGAGGCTACCTATGGTGTCAGTGTCAGAGAGTTCTGCATCAACAATGGGTACAAGTAACTCCTTTGACCATTCTTTTGTGATTTGATCCATGTCTTCATCTGCTAACTTGTAATATAGCTGTAACTCATCCTTGTTCTCATCTCTGCATGTAGTGATATAGATGAAATGCAGATCTGCGTGAAACTTGGCTATGGGTCGGTACTAGTTTAAGGTGCACGATGTCATGCGCAGAAATGACTCAATGAAAACCTTCAGTTTTTTATAGTATGCATGAAACACAACATTTGACTGCCACTGTTTCATCATGTCGTTAGTGTACCATTAGGTGTAAAACCTAGCGGCCAATGACTCCGATGGTTCAACCTCTGGGAAGGTGGCTCCTTTAGGCATTTTCCAAGTGACAAATTCTATCAAAATGATCAGCCAACTGAAGTGGAATTTGTATCCCAAATCCTGAGCTTCAAGAAAATCCTTCTCCAGTTCATTGACGAGGTAACTCGCCCAATTCATCTGCATGCCCTCCACACATTTTCTTGTGAGGTCCACCACGAACCGGGTGACCTGTGTGGGGTGATTCTTTCTTACAAGCTTTCCAACTATGAGTTGGAAAGTGATTCGCATTGAGCCATCCTGTATAGAGGCTACCTTGTAGCCTTGCTTTCCTTTTTCAACTTCACCGTAAGATTCCTTGATGCGTTGTGCTAGGGAGTGGTCAGAGGCATTCCTTGGATAAAACTATTGAGGGTGAGGTCCCTTCATGCTTAATCCTATAATATGGTGGATCAACATCGGATCTACAGTAATCCTTTGGTCGAGCCACAAGTATCCTCGATGATAGAATGAAAAGAGGAGTTTAACACAAGTGTTAACCTCTTGGTGATGACCAAAATGGGGAATCTTCATCACATTTAACATAGTGGACTATGCCAGTCCCTTAATCTATGGCTGAGAGACAAGGCGAGGATTCTTCCCATTTGACTTCGTCAAGTATCAGTGGGGAGCTAGCATAGCATAGTTCTTCTTGTCCCCTAGGTTGAAGTCGTTGTTCTTCAGCAGGGGGATCTGTCCCAAATGGCTCCCTACTACCCGTATTCCATTCAAAATGTACATGGTGAACAAAGTGTACTCATAATCTCGTGGGACTATGTTGCGATTAATTGCGCCAGTCAAAGGTGGAATGTACTAGGGTAGGATCGATAGGATCTGCTTCGCATTAGCGAGATTTCCACGATGCTTAGTTTGTTGCTCAGTTGTGGGGTTGACATGACCAAAACATCATCTAGTCGAAGAGGAATCCTACATCCCCCTAGTATATGATGCCTGGACACCTTCAGATAATGTTTTGTCACTCATTATCGTCTTGAGGACCTCCTAGACAATATTTTCTGATTCGGTAGATTTGCCCGACATTGTCACTTTTAAACTTGGGGTAGGTGAATGGGTAGGTAGGGTAGACAAATGGATGGTGAGGTATTAGCTTCAGATAAGTAAACTTGACACTTAGACAATTATCTGTTAGCTCAGTCAATCATGGGTGGCAAAAAGTGGTCCCGGTGCAGCGTCTGACGAGTTAAATAAGCGGGCCCTCGTAACATATTCTTCCAATGGGAAGGAATGCTTCCATCAATGTTAATTTATCCTTTATGGCATGGTCTCAATGTTCCAAGAGCAATCCTTCCACCCATAAAATCGTTTCCTATCCATTCTGGAGCGTCGTTCTAACGGTCAGGGCACCTCCAATAGTCATATAGCCTTGCCAGGGTGAAGTCCCATTCTGTGTAATCCTGCTATTTAGGTGAGGTTCAAATCATGTGAACCTATCTCCTGTGAGGTTCTAGTCTATGAATTATTCCATTTGGTCTTTGTAGCTTCCTGTAGCTTTTCCATCTTAGCTTTCTTTTTACTGAGTTTCCTTGCCTTCTTTCCTGTGATCTAAGTCTCTCTAACTGTCTCTAGATTCCTCTTTCCATTCTTATTCCTATCTTTTCCTAGCGTAGTGACTTCACACTGATGTTTTTCCCTTAAAAGGTATGATGTAATATCCCTCATCTTAATACTTCCTAGGTGGATATACTTATTTCTTTCATAGATAGGTCCTTCAAATATTTTTGCATTCTTTCAACCTTGACAGCTAATTCTCTTGCCTTATGTTGCTTCAACTTATCCTCTCATTCTTCTATTAGTCGATCTATTTTTCTAGCTATAAAATCCCTTAGTTCTTTCTTTTTCTTTTCTATAGCTTCTTCCTCTGTTAATCTTCTAATACGATCCTTCTCAATCCAAGTCTTACCTAACAAAAGTGGGAAAGGGGCATTGTTCTCAAAAAACTTAATGACTTCAAATTCTTTTTTAGTCGATGTTCCATGAACTATAATAGGTACATTAGTAACTCTTCCACATAAGGTTATCGTATTACCCTTGAAAAATCCTATCCTTCCCAATGAAGGTACCATAGTAAGATTTCCCAAAATTTCCCAAGTCCCTTCTATCATAATATTCACTTGTGTTTCCTCATCCAAGACATAGTCTATGTCGAAGTCTTCTATTCTTGCACTTATGCGCTGTTTTACTTTCAAAATCTCTGGTAAACTGACATCTTTGTGAACATCCATCGTTTCTTTCAACTGTAATAACATAGTCTGAGATTTCTTTGATTCTTTCTCTTTAGGATTCTCTAACATGCCCTTAGTCTCTTGACTTCCTTCATAGTTTTCTTGTCTCATGTTCATTCGTTTGACTTTATCAATCATCCTTGGACAATCCTCAACCTCATGAGCAACAGTCTCACAACAAAGACAAATAGGACCTGTACCAGGGAATTCCTTAGAAATATGTCCCGGTCTTCTGCAGTTATCACACAAAATTAATCCTCTTTTCCTTTTAAATGTTCCCCAACTTCTACTATACTACGCACTAGGATCACAGTGTTGGACCTGCATTCTGCAAAAATTCTTTCTAGGTCCCTGCATCCACTTATTAGTCCAAAAAATATTTCTATGCATAGGAATGACATATATTTCTTTATTTACATTGAGTTTACTCAAATCAACTCTTTCTTCCAACTATGCCCTAGCCTTCAGACTAGGACATAATCTATTAAACGTACCTAAATTCATTCTTTTGAAACAAAAATTTCCACTTATCTTATTCTTATCAAAGCACAAAGCTTTACCTCTTTTCGGATCTTACCTCTTTTCTTCAGATCAGACTTCTTTCTTAGCATAGAGCTTCGCAATTCAAGTAGAGTACTGCGCACTTCAGCAACAGATCTACGCACATAGCTTCTCTTTTATTTACTTCAGTTCCCAACAATCACAGTTTTGAGGTCCCGACAATAGAACCATTTGTTGGGTACATGGGGAGACCTAGGGTTCAACGCTTAACAACCCACCAAAAAAAACCTAACTACCGACCCTTTAGGCAACACCTGCGAAGCAGGTGAAGTCTCACCTGAGGTAGAAGCAGGGGGGTTACAGGACACAGGTGTCTGTAACGAAGCTGGGACACATATATGTGATAATAACACTTCGTAGAGTACTTTATTAACACTTAAAAGGTGATATGCATTAGTTTCCAAACTTTATTAGCATTACAGAACATACCCAAAGATAGATTGACGTAGTAACACTAAAGATTAAGCACTTCAACCGCTTAACACAAAGAACTTAGTTAGATCTAATCATTCAATTATCCTTAACACAAATAAAACACTAATCATTAACAAATCTATCTATCATACATAATAATAAAATCACTGAGGAGATTCATAACATAAACAACCCAGTACAAATAAAACCAAGGATACAAGATATACATGGTTCACCCCAGTGTGGGGCTACTTCCACCAAATGCTTTGTCTTCTTTATTATTATTCAATATCTTACATTCAATGAATCATGTGCACTAAGACATAGAGTCGAGCTTCGCATAGGACATGAGATCTGCACACTGAGCACCAAATCCTCCTTCCAAGTAGGTCAAGCCACCAAGACAACTTCTCTATCGAGCACAAAACCTTAATACATACACATTCTATTGCACAGAGCAACTCAAAACTACTTGCACTTAGCCACACGCTTCCCCCCTCCTTCTACAATACATTCTTACTTATTTATACTTTTACAATAAGGATTAATCATGGGTAAACCCCATGGGCCGACATCCCATAACCCATTACAAAAACCCTTTAAAACCCCTTACTGGGTCCACATATCCCACAAAATCAGTGAGATCTTTGATCGCAACTCCGTCTGGGCACTCTATCTTTGACCAGCCTGTCGAAGTCCAAAAGTGGTCCAAACCTGACCAAGGTTTCCTTAAAACTTGGTCGAGGGCCAACATGAAAACACTCAGATTTGGAGCTCAGCTGCTAAAGGCCACAGGGACAACCTACAGAGATGGGTACAAAAATCCTTTCTCTCTTTCTCCTCTTAACCTATAAAACAAGAACATAAGACAATTACATTAGAGTATAGGGAACCATTTGTTTCAACTGTCTCAATAGAAGGGAACCTGTTTGAGGGGAAATTCATATGTCTGCAAGAGTAGTTTTTCCACCACATCAATGCACTTTTTGACCCTTTTTCGACCACTAGTCAATGCACTTTCCAAGTACCTTTCTGCACTCGTCATTTTTTGAATTTTAGTATGTTTCCAGTGATTTGTTAGGTTGTTTTAGCTGTTTTTTAGGGAATCACTACAAGGAGAAAACCTTCTTGTGGATATTTTTACAGAACCTCCCCCAAGAAAATATCTCTTAGTTGTTTATAGTGGAGGCAGGTGGCCGAAGGTTTTTGTGAAGGTTTTTTCTTTAGTGCACCTTTTAGGAATATACACACTAGTGTGCATATAAATATACCACATCGATACTAAAATGTTAAAATGCATTGTCATTGTTCTGTTGGATAGTTGGTTTTTATTGACGTTGTTGGATAGTTGGTTGTCATTGATGTCAATAGAAGTGGTTGTCATTGACGTCGACAAATGTGATGGGTTAATTTAAAGAAGTCTCCAAAGTGGTCCCTTTATGGCATAACTTTAAGCATGGCCCTCATGGTAAGACACTTTGATGAAGTCTACAAGAAACCCAGAGGTGTGTTCATGAAGCCCGAAGTTGTTTGAGGAATAAGGACATGAAGGAGAATGTAAATGTAGGTAACAAACTCATAGATGGATAGTCATCATCATGCCATTTCAAACGGTAGGTGGAACATCACGTAGCTCCTCACAATTGATGAGTTATGAGGTCATGAAGTTGGAAGCCCCAAAGAATGGTTAAGAAGCCCATAAACATGTTGAAATACTGAGAGGGGGGGAGGGTTGAATCAATATCAACACTTTATACCACTTTTAACCACAATATATAGTATTTAACTTTATCGATAGTATATCATCAATATATCATGAGAATGTAAACATAATCAACATCACATCAAGTACACAGTACACCAAAATTTACATGGAAACCCAAATGGGAGAAAACCACATAATGCTTTCTTATATATCAAATAATACATTCATTGGAAGCACCAACCTCCCAATTCTCGAGCTGCAACTAGAAGGAGGATGTGACCCCCTATTTACAGGCTCCAACCTCAAGGAAGCTACAATTCCCTGAATTCTTTGGCTCCAACCAGAAGGAGGCTACAACCCTCTGATTCTTAGGCTCCAACCTAAAGGAAGGTCCAAATCCCTATTTTCATACTGCAATTATAAGAAATAAATCCAAACTCTACCAGCAAGGCCATTCCCACAACTTTGTCGAATGGAAATTGCTTCTCCTTGTGAACAATTGTAGAATTCATTAGTTGTTGTGCCTCCCCTACATTGGAAGAGGCCATATATTTGGTTAGGCCTTTGGCCATAGATAAAAGTGTTAAACCCAGTTTAGGATGTGTGTTAAACAAGATTATTGAAGACTGTCTTCAGATTGCTCTCAAATTCATTTCCTTTTGTATAATTGAAGCCTTGATTAGAAATATTATGCGCATTGCAAATTTGTCCATGGAGAGTAATGATGAAGGATGGAACAACAACAATCATGTAGAATAGCTTAATAGTTTTCTCCATCAAGATAAAGCATGTTGAATCCCTTCCATGGAAGTTCATGTTTGTTGCCTGGATTCTCATGGAAATTGGACAAAGGAGATCCTGTAGTCCAATGGATGGATATACATGCCAATAATGCTCCCATAATTCTATATATAAGAATGAATAATCAATTGAAGAATATTTAAAATTGTAGAAAATTAAAGGTGAATTTTATATACTCTGACATCCATGACACTAAGAACCACATCTTATTTGTGGAAGTCGAGTCAATTCAAGATATGAACACTTAATTCGAACGAGTTTTTATCACACACATATCTGAACATTAAAAGTCGAGTCGAGTCAAGTAAAGATATGAACGCATAAGTCGAACATGTTTTGGTCACACACGTCCCTGAACATTGAAAAGTAATCCGAGATATTTTTTAAGTGGACTGTGGATGAAAAATGTTTTGGATAGGGATATGGTCACATCTAGAAGTGCAGTGAAAATTGTAGACTTGTTATATTGAAAAATAAAGTAAGGCCGTAGTGATAGGGTTTTTTGTTTTTTTTGGACATAAATTTCAGGGATATTTGTTTGAAATGTGCTATATATTGTTGGATCTGTAGATTTGAGTGGTTAAATATGTATAATTCAAGTGCTCCAAGATATTTTCAACATGATGAATCATTTTCTACATTCAAAAATGAAATTTAAACAACAAAAAGTTGTAATTTCCTGATAAGCGAAGAGGGAAAAAACATATAACAGTTAAATTAGGCGAACAAGACCTTGCGTGAAACTTATAATAATTTTTGGTATTGTTTATGGAATATAAGAGTAATCTAGTTGAAATTATTTAAATTAAAATCAAGGAATCGATTTCTTGTAGGGATTTGTGTCCGTGTTAAAAGTATGACGATTTAGGGCTTTTAAAATCTCTTAAATCACATTGTATAAATTCAACCACTAAATTTCCCACCGAAATTATATAAAAATATTAATCGAAAATGAAAGCATTTTAATTACCAAATATCTCGTGTGAAGTCTAGAGATAACTAAATTTCCAACCTAAATTATATAAAAATATTAATCGAAAATGAAATCATTTTAATTACCAAATATCTTGTGTGAAGTCTAGAGATATGTGTAATGGTTGACACCCCTCCACCTTTTAATTGCAAACAATGTCTTAGGATGGATGCTAGTTCAATATTCAACAATGGGGTTGGGTGGATTCCAAATATAGATATTACATACCCTCTCTTTAATTTTTTTTTTAATTTGTTGGGATTTTTTCTTGCTGAGGTTAGTAGTACATTGTTTCACATTTCAACTTTGGAGTGGCTAGTTTTTTTGTTGATCGAAGTTTTCCTATCATGACCTTGCCACTCTTGTTTGATTTTTTTCATTTTCAACACCTTGGGTCATGTTGCATTTCTTTTCTTTGGTCATAGAGGCTTGACCAACTTGTTCCTACTTGAAAATAGACTATGCCTTTTCATTTAGGGTTTACCCATAACTATGTTCTTAATTACAATTGTGAGATTTTTGACCAATTTATTTGACACTTAAACTCACATCCAATCATGGCCTTAAAAAATCCCAACAAAACTTATTTGACACTTGGCAAAAATACATCAACACTTAGCCAAATAAAACATTGCAAGAAACAACAACATCCATCAAGTAAAGAGACCATACCACAAGATGTTTGGGTGGAACTCAAGGTGGATGAATTAACTTTTATTATGAAGAATGTTACAACAAAACGAGTACACAATGGAGCTTGACTACTACTTGCAACTCATTTTATAGAGGTACAGATAGACTAAGGCACATTTTCCTTAGTGCTAGACAACTTGCACAATCCAACCCCTTGATTTATTGTGGGTCTACCTCCTGCAAATATCGTTCTTCAATTGCAACAATATCAGTTAAGCCCCATCATGCCTTAGACACTTATCAATTAATTCAAGTCCTCCTTTCAAACTACCCTAAGATTATGCCAACGACTAAGTAATTCACTATGCCAAAACCCGAACTTATCACCTTAAAACTCGTTGTTCACTTCTCACACTATAATCTCTCCTTGAGAAAATATTCTGGAATGCCTTTTCACAATTCTTGTATCATTTTATTATAGGTAGGAGGTGCCTCAACCATTTTCTTCTTTTAAGGTGTCTTTCACCATTTCCAAGTGGACCCAAATGTGCAATACACCCACCTCAATCTATAACTAACTCTTCAAATCCCTCCAAGGCATTAAGGAAAGGAACATTCAACCCTCTGGGTCCACATTCTCACCAAAATGTGCATGATTTCCTTAGGCATTCTAAGTCTCAAAGAAGCTGGTGGTTACAATCATGCCACTTAAGCAATGCCCAAGGCAATCTTTCCATTCCGTACACTTCACAGTCATGCCAATCTAATATCCATCCATCTTTGTGGGGCATGCCCAAACATAGTAGGCACTAATGTCTACAGAAGAAGGTGTTTGTTCCCACAAATCAAGGAACTATTGATAGTACACCCATGAATAAATGAACACCTACATCCACTATCCAAGTCCTCATGCAACCTCTATAAAAATTCTCTTCATAAAAACTCTTATCTTATTTTTGTTCTGGCCAATTCACTCCTGCAAAGCTTCTTCAACATATAAGCATACATTGCAACCTTCCATAAAATCCTACCATGCATGTCAATGACCATCTAAACAAATGGGTAGAGGTGCCCATCGCTTCCTTCAAAATGAGGGTCTCACATCCTCCCCCACTTAAAAGTGTTTTGACCCTCAACAATCTCTCCAATAACTCCAATATTTTCTAAATTATATTGTTCAAAAATTTCCTTCAAAAAATGCCACATCCATCCATGGTTGACTCCTTCAACCACTCCACAATGTTTTTTCTAGAGTTACCATGCAACTGTGCACTACTCAAACCACCATTCCTGGACAAATCTCCAAAATTCATGGCTTGAGTTGCTAATTTAAATTTTCACCTACTCCATGAAACAATGCACCACTCCATGTCCATGCTAAACATAAGTTCCCCTTACCTGAATTGCACTATGCACTATCTCCTAGATGCAAATCCAACCTTTTCCTACCCCCAAGTCACCTCTGCAACTCAAAGACTCCAACTTTCCATGAACATCTCCCTATGTCTATTTGTCACACCTACACTCATCTTTGTTTTTCATTGCTTATAACTTCAAAAGGGTATGTCAAGGTCACTATTAAACCACATCTCCAACTCTTCACTGAACTTGGCACCTTAACACGGGTGTATGAGGTTCCACTGCTTTATCCTAGGTGGTGAGACACCTTGTCGCATCACATGAATGAAAATAGGATGGACAGTGTCTACCAATGCCACCACTATAAAATGTGCCAAATTACTAATCTAGGTGGATATCAGTGGCCACCCACCTCTTCCAACTGGCTCAAAATAGTTTTCTGACAAATTTGGCAATTTACTATTTTTAGCAGTTTTAACTTTCGGGGCCATTTTGAGGGCCTAAATGAAGGTTTTTTGGGATTGATATTATCAATCATAGCCAAAGGAATTATTGAACCCCCATAATGAACCTCCTCGACAATACCTTTCCAACGGTCTATAATACACCTAAAACAGAGATCGTATGCAAAAGTTACGACCCTGGGAAGTTGATGTACTAACTTACCCAAAGGGGCCCACATGACTTTTGGCGCTTCATCTCCTAGGGTTAGGTTTTTGGATGTCTAGGGTTTTTGGAATTCCTATTTATTGTAAAAAAAGGTCTCCAGAGCCTCATGGTAATCATATTCTTGCGAATGAGCGCACCTGTCACATCTCTTCTCAGAGATAAGTTGCCACCATTATGTTGGGTATGTGTTATATTCTTTGCATGTGTGTGTGTGGGCACATCAGATTTGACAACTGCATCTGAAAATCCCTCTAGTAGTGTCCATTGTGTCATGTGCATCAGGATTTTTCCTAGATGGGTCCCGAGGGGGGGGGAGGTTTTTTTTATTTTTAGTGGATTTTGTTATTTTTAACGGTTTACTAAATTAATCCCAGATTAAGGGATTAGGTTTTTTGTATCTATGGAATACCTAAAAGCATTGTATATATTGTATGGTGAATGGTGAAATTCGATATAACGAATATAAGAAAGGTTTTCTCGGTTGAAGGTTTCTGGTATAAATCTATGTGTACTATGTGAATGTGGCATTGATTAATTTCTATTTTTCTTAAGAATCTATATGCATTTCTTTACTTCACAGGTTTAAAACTTATAGGTGGTATCAGAGCTCATTTTTGGCTTCAGAGGGATGCCTTTGTTGCTGAGGGTTTGGCTCGGTCTTGGTAGATCAAGTTTATCTTGGGTCTGTGATAAACCTGGGTTTAGTGGGAGCTTTTGCAGTGGTTATTCGAGTGTAGAAAGAGTAATAGCAAGCTCTTCTACAATTGAGATAGAGAAGTTCAATGGTAAAAAATTTGAGCTATGGAAGCTCAAGATGGAGGACCTTCTTGTGGACAAAGAACAATGGATCACTTTGGATCCTGGTACACAGCCTACTGGCACACCGTCTACTAGCACACAGGCTACTGGTACATAACCTACTAGTATACAAACTACTAGTACACCACCTACTGGTATGTCGAAGGAAGATTGGGAGAAGTTGGACAAAAGAGTAAGGAGTACTATTTGACTCTACCTGGTAGATTCAGTGTTGTTGAATGTCTCGAGAGAATCTACAACGAAGGAACTATGGGATAAGTTGGGGAATTTGTATCAATCAAAGTCCCTGGTAAACAAGTTGTTTCTTCAAAAGAAGTTGTATCATATTAGGATGAAAGATGGAGATTTTGTGACAGAACATCTAAATTCCTTTAATACTCTGGTAAGTCAACCTGTCTCTGTTAATATTACGATTGCAAAAGAAGATAAGTGTATTACTTTGTTATGATCTTTGCAAGAATCTTGGGATAATATGGTTGTAGAAATTGGTAGTACCACTCAATATACATTGAATTATGAGGATGTAGTTTCATCCTTGTTATCTAAAGAGATGAGGCGGAAAAGCATGAATAGTCATAGAACAAATGCTTTATTTGTAAGAGGTTGTACCCAAGACAGGAATCCTAGTAAGCCATCGGGGGGGAGACCTAAATCTACAGGTAGATCTAAGTCTCCAGAAAAATCTTTGAGGAAATGTTGGAAGTGTGGTAAAATAGGGAATTATAAGAAAGATTGCAAGTCTAAGAAGGTTGAAAAAACAAAGGGATCTGATAGTACCTCTTCCACAGAGGCGAAAAACTCCACTAAAGAAGGAGGTGATTTTTTCCTAGCATCTACAGGTACACATGCAGACTGTGATGTATAGTTGATCGACTTAGGTGCATCATACCATATGACTCCTCACAGGGAGTGGTTCTTTGAATATGAAAAATATGATGGTGGTGATGTATTCCTAGGAGATGACTTGATAGCGAAAATCATGGGACGTGGAAGGGTTAAGTTGTTGCTAAAAGTTGGAAGGATTAGAACTCTCACCGGGGTTCTGCACATTCCAAAACTTTCCAAGAGCCTAATATCTATACGCAAGTTGGATGATGCAGGATTGGATATTATATTTGGAAAGAACACTTGCAAGATGGCACGAGGAGAAATGATGTTGATGAGGGGAGTTTGGTGTGGAACTATCTACAAGTTGTTGGGAAGCACTTATACTAATGGGTGTAATAGTTCTGTTGTCCCTGAGTAGAGAAATGAAGGAGACATGACTAATATTGTCCCAGAAAATAAGACCATGTTGTGGCATCAAATACTGGTGCATATTGGAGAAAAGGGCATTTGAACACTACATGGTAAAGGTATGGTTGAAGGTATGTCTAATTACACTTTGGATTTTGATTTCTGTGAACATTGTATATATGGTAAACATAATCGAGTAAGATTCCCATCTGGTGCTACAAGAGCAAAGGGGATCTTAGAGTTGATACACAGTGATGTGTTTGGACATGTTCCTGTTCCATCCCTAGGTAAATATATCTATTATGTTTCATTCATAGATGATTTTTCAAGGAACACATGGATTTATTTTCTTAGAAATAAATCTGATGTATTTGATAAATTTAAAGAGTTTAAGGCTCTGGTAGAAAATCAGACAGAGAATAAAATAAAGGTATTGAGAACATATAACGGTGGAGAATTTTGTGGAAATGAATTTGAAGAATTCTGTAAGAAGTGTGGTATAGAAAGGCAGAAGACTACTCCATACACTCCTCAGTAGAATGGAGTTGTAGAAAGGATGAACAAGACACTGATGGAAAAATCAAGGAGAATGCTCAGCGGTGCCAGGTTAGGACAATAATTATGGGTAGAGGTAGTGGGTACATCATGTTGCCTTGTCATTCGATCACCTTCATCAGCGTTGGATGATAAAAATCCACACGAGGTATGGTCTGGAAAGAAGCCCTCTCTTCAACATCTTAGAGTGTTTGGTTGTGATGCTTATGTACATGTTCCAAAGGAAAATAGGAGTAAGCTAGATAAAATTGCTAGAATGTGTATCTTTATTGGTTATAAAGATGGTG
Source organism: Picea glauca (assembly GCA_000966675.3). NCBI lineage: Eukaryota > Viridiplantae > Streptophyta > Pinopsida > Pinales > Pinaceae > Picea > Picea glauca. The sequence goes on from JZKD02S0157458.1 coordinate 335,578, forward strand.
CGAAAGGTTATAAGCTTTGAAACCTAGAAACCAAGAACACTGTTTACAGTGGAGATGTTGTTTTCAGAGAGGTAAAAGATGTGTCCAAACATGAATTCCTACCAACGCAAGACGAACCTGAGAAAATAGAGCTTGAGTTGGATGATGCAAAATCTGAATCAGCTGAAGAAGAGGAAGTAGAAGAAGAAGAAGAAGAACCTCATACCCCAGTATTGAGGAGATCAGTGAGAAATAAAAGGAAACCAAAAAGGTATAGTCCACCTGATTTCCATTCCAATTTTTCTTTATCTATTACTGATGATGATCCCAAAATTGTTAGGAAAGTAGTGAATTTAGAGGATAGTAAACTCTGGAAGAAGGCCATGGTTGAAGAAATGGATGCCTTGGATAAGAATGAGGCATGGAATATAGTTGACTTGCCAACTGGAAGAAAATCTGTTGGTAGCAAATGGTTGTTTAAGAATAAGTTTAATGCACAAGGTAAAGTGGAGAAATACAAAGCTCGATTAGTAGCAAAAGGTTATTCCCAGGTAGAGGGAATTGAATTTGGTGATATTTTTTCTCCTGTTGCTAAGTTAAATTCTATTAGATTTATTTTATCTATTGTTGCTTCTTTTGATCTTGAAGTGGAAAAGATGAATGTGAAGACAACATTTCTACATGGGGATCTGGAAGAAGAAATCTACATGAAGCAACTAGAAGGCTTTTTAGTGAAGGGAAAGAAAGAGTTGGTCTGTAAGCTAAATAAGTCACTATATGGTCTGAAGCAATCACCTAGGATGTGGTACCAAAAGTTTGACACATACATCCTTGGATAGAGATTTGTAAGAAGCAGGGTTGATCACTGTGTATATTCCAAGAAGTTTGGTAATCACTTCATTTATGAAGTGTTGTATGTTGATGACATGTTGTTGGTAGGAAATAACATGGATGTTATCAAGGAGGTGAAATCACATCTATCCTCCAAATTTGACATGAAGGATATCAGTGCTGCTAACTTCATTATGGGAATGGAGATTAAAAGATATAGTGCAAACAGAAAAATCTGGTTGAATTGGAGAAAATATGTTGAGACGATATTGCAGAGGTTTAATATGCATGGAAGTAAACTGGTCAAGGTTCCTATTCCTATATGTGTAAAGTTATCTGCAGATCAGTGTCCCAAGACACAAGAAGAAGAAGAGGACATGTCCTATGTTCTATATGCCAACACAGTTGGTAGTTTGATGTATGCAATGGTTTGTACTAGATCGGACATTGCACATGAAGTGGGAGTTTTGAGCAGGTATATGTCAAAACCAGGGAAGGAAAGTTGGACAACAGTAAAGAGGGTATTCAAGTATCTTCGTGGCACTACCAGTTATGGATTGTGTTGCTAAGGATGACCAGGATTGGACAGAGTGGTGGACATACATGGATTTGTTGATGCAGACTGGGCTAGAGATCTGGATTGCATAAGATATATAAGTGGGTATGTGTTTAACCTATTTGGAGGAGAAATCAGTTGGGGTAGCAAAAGACAGGTTGTAGTGGCACTCTCAACTATAGAAGTTGAATACATGGTAGCCACTCATGCAAGCAAGGAAGCAGTATGGTTACAAAGATTGTGTTCAGGTATTGGGTTGGTACAACAAGAAGTGAGATTAGATTGTGACAATCAGAGTCCAATATTCCTGGCAAATAACCCAACTTATCATTCTAAGACAAAGCATATTGATTTTCAGTATCACTTTGTGAGAGACATGATTGAGGAAAACAAGGTGTTGCTAGAAACGATTGACACTTTGAAGAATGTTGCAGATTCATTGACAAAGTATGTGAGAATAGAAAAGTTCTCCTAGTGTAAAGTAACAATGGGCATTGCTACCCTGGATTGTTGACTATATAATCCCCTTGACCCCTGGATGCAAAGAAAACAACAAGTGGGAGAATGTTGGGTATGTGTTATATTCTTTGTGTGTGTGTGTGTGGGTGCATTGGATTCGACAACTGCGTCTGACGATCCCTCTAGTAGTGATCTTTATGTCATGTGCAATGGGAGATTTCCTAGGGGGGTCCCAGGGGGGGGAAGGTATGCCCCCCCCTGATTACGCGCAGCGTTCGGGGCAACGCCCCAAAATTTTGTTTTTTGGGCGGTTTTTGTTATTTTTAGCAGTTTACTAAATTAATCCCGGATTAAGGGATTAGAGTTTTAGTATCTACAGAATACCTAAAAACATTGTGTATATTGTATGGTGAATGGTGAAATTCGATATAACGAATATAAGAAAGGTTTTCCCGGTTGAGGGTTTCTGGTATAAATATCTGTGTACTATGTGAATGAGCCATTGATTAATTTCTATTTTTCTTAAGAATCTATATGCATTTCTTTACTTCATAGGTTTAAAACTTACACATTCTAGCAAGCTTATTTCCACAACATTTACAGTTTGAGCTTATTTTCTTATTGAATAGAAAAATAGTTTTGTTGTATCTCTCTTATTTTGTGTTAAGCACTTGTTAATAATCTATATTCATTTCAATCTGCTCATAAAATCCGGATCAGTGGTTTTAGAGAGGTCTTATCCTTTCCATCTTAATGCATGTCCCCAATGAGGTCGGAGTACAAAGAGTTGGGTCTCGAGCTTGTTTCTCTTGAGGAAAAAAAATCTCGCACACCCAAGCGACCTCTCATGGTAGGAGAAAAGAAAGATGGCGGGATAGGAGATCCTTTCAAACTGTTGATTGAGGAAGCCCTCATGCAACAAAGGAATGAAATGATGAATAGTTTTGCGCAAATCCTTTGACAACTCCCAACAGATGACACATCTTCTTCGAGTAGAGGCGCCACCCCCTTCCAAGAACAAATAAACTTCGATATTCCTATATTTGAAGGTCAAATAGATGCAGATGTTGTAGAAAAGCGGTTGAATCTAATAGAAGGGTATTTTTCTGTCCATCACTTTTTGAGTAGAGAAAATATTACTTTTGCGCTCCTCAAATCCGTTCCCCATGTCAAAGATTGGTGGGAAACTTTCTGTGAGTAAAAGGAAATAGAGGAACCCTCATTATTTATAGTCACGGCCACCTGAGATTCCTTCAGGGATGGTATTAAGGAAAAATACTACCCTGTCGAAAGTTATGACGATTTGTATACCAAATGGACCACATTGCGGCAAGAAAGAGACCGAGCAGTGCTAGATTTCATGAATATATTTCATACCTTGCGCACCAAGCTGGGTATCAAAGATTCAGAGTGACATCTGGTGCTCAAGTATCGCGGCTCTCTATATAGATACATCCAGACTGAAATAGAATTTTTGGACATATCATCCTTGGGCGCGACCTACCGATATGCCGTCAAAATCGAGCAGAAGCTCAAACAAAAGAAGCGGAAATTTGGGCCAGGGAACCCCTCACAACAAAAGCGAGGAAAGGGAAACCCCAACCCATAGAACAAAGGACAGAGAAAAGATGGACAGTATCAAGACAACCAGTCCAAGACACAAGAAAAGAAGGACACTAGAAAGACAAAGAAAGATACCGAGAAGTGGTGTGACTTCCATAAGAGCCCTTGGCATAACACTACTAACTTCCGCTCAAAGCAGTCATTGGTGGCCGAAGTGAAAGCCTCTGACTTAGATGCAGGTCTAGACTCTGAGCTAGAACCAGAAAGGGGAAGACAAATCATTGACATGGAACCCAGTGTCACCATTTCTACCACCAAGCTCCAACCTGGTGAACCAGATGAGCCAGAAGAAGGAGAATGCCTCTGTCGTTCACATATGTTGGTAAAAGGAACCCTGATTCACTTCATCATGGATAGCCATAGCCATAAGAACCTCATCTCAGTAGATCTCATCAAGCAGCTAGCCCTAATGAAAACACCGCACCCACAAGCCTACCCCATTGGATGGCTCCACCAAGGAAGCGATCTCCACGTTAGCCAACAGTGCCAACTATCGTACGACATCAAGCCATTCAAAGATGAGGTATTCTGTGATGTTTCTCCTCTCAAAGTTTGTGATGTTATTTTGGGCCAAACTTATTTATGGAAACATCATGTTGTATATGAGTCTAGGCCTCGTAGTGTTATTATTACTTTGAACAGGAAATTGTATAGGATACCCAAGGCAGTCCCACCTAGTTTTATTTCATTGATCTCTATTAAGCAATGCAGGAAGGTCATCTATTAGACGGGGAATTTTTTATTCTTTGTGATTCGCGCTCAAAATAAGAGAAAGATCAAAGCCACATCCAGGGTCTTTGCAACCGACCTCTCCACACAACATAAGCAAGTAGATAAGGTCATGGAAGAATACTTCGATATATTCTCCTCACCTACCGGCGTACCTCTGCACTACCAGGTCAAGCACCCCATCGATATGACCCCCGGTGCACCACTGCCTAATGGGCTAGTCTATCACCTCTCTTTGTTAGAGAATGAGGATATCAAGTGACAAATTCAAGAACTGCTCCACAAGGGGCACATCCATCCCAACTCATCACCTTGTGGAAGCCCAATCGTGCTAGTACAGAAGAAAAAATGAACCTGATGACTCTGCATTGATTATTGGGCTCTAAATAAAATCACAGTCAGACACCGGTACCCGATTCCCCAAATCGATGACCTCTTTGATCAACTCAAGGGGGAAAAATACTTCAGTAAGATTGATCTGAAGTCTAGCTACCACCAGGTCCTAATAGAATAGACAGATGTATGGAAAACCACCTTCAAGTCAAAGGAAGACCTTCTTGAATGGTTGGTCATGCCCTTTGGTTTGACAAATGCTCCAGCCACTTTCAAGAGGATGATGGGTGATATCCTGCGACCCTTCACCAATAATTTTGTAGTGGTGTATCTGGATGACATTCTCATTTATAGCAAGACTTGGACCAAACACTTGTAGCATATTCAGCAGGTACTGCACACCCTGTGGCAGAACAAGCTATATGCCAACTTGGAAAAATGCTCCTTCGGCATGGAAAGGGTCCATTACCTGGGCTACATAATTGATCAGCATGGCATACATGTGGATCTGGACAAGATCCAAGTCATTCGTGACTGGTGAACCCCAACCACACTCACTGAGCTTTAGAGCTTCTTGGGCCTTGCCAATTTCTACCGAAGGTTTGTGTTGGGATTCTCCCATATTGCATGGGCCCTTAGCCAAATAACCAGGGGTGGTGGTAACGCAAAATTTGCATGGGACCGGTCCCAACAACAAGCGTCCGACGATTTGAAGCAGTGCTTGTGCTTAGCCCCAGTACTTTCAATACCAAACCTGCAACAACCCTTTGAGATCGAGACAGATGCTTCAGACTATGCAGTGGGCGTCGTTCTCACTTAGCACGACCACCCCTTGGCCTATCATAGTGAGACACTATAAGATGTTGTTCGTAAGTACCCTACTTATGAAAAAGAAATGTACTCCATTGTGCAAGTCTGCAACCAGTGGAGACATTACATTCTTGGGATGGAGAAAATCATCCACACTGATCATAAGCCACTTCATTTCATGCAGATAGAAGGAAAATTGTAGAACGATCTCCATCAAAAGTGGTCCACATACTTGCAACAATTCCACCTCAACATCAATTATAAAACATGAATCACCAATCACATTTTTTATTGCATCAGAAGACCACCACTCGTGACACTCACCACGGTGCTAGACTATTGCAACTATGAGACCTATGGATGGCCCCAACTTTATGAGACAGACTCAAACATCGCCACCACCTACCAAATGTTGGGTGCAAATGCAGTTGTCAATAATTTCCATATTCAAAATGGGTTGTTGTGTCGTCCGGGCCATATCTGTGTTCCATCAAGAAAGCGATAAAATCTAATCTGGGAAGCCCACTACAGTCCGGTGGCAGGACACTTCGGCATAAAAAAGACAGTGGCAATGCTACAAAAACATTTCTACTGGTCGAAACTTCGATAGGAGGTAAGAAAGTATATCAAGACATGCACTGTCTGCATTATTGCCAAACTGACCACTAAGAAACAGGGCATGTACACCCCTCTTCCTACTCCTGACAGGCCATGGGAATCCATCTCAATGGACTACATGCCGGGCCTCTTGTCCACCAAGTGGGGAAATGACTGTGTTTTTGTGGTTCTTGATCGCTTTTCTAAGATGGTGATTCTGGTTGCCTGCAAGAATAACATTATAGCAGAGGCCACTGCCAAGCTCTTCTTTGAACGAGTATGGGTATATTTTGGAATCCCACAAACCCTTGTCTCAGATTGGGACAGTCGATTTCTCAACAAATTTTGGTCGAGCCTCTAGTCAATACTGGACACCAAGCTCACCAAATCCATGACCTTCCACCCCATACAAATGGCCAAACTAAGATCCTCAATCGAATGATTATGCATATCCTTTGCATGTATAATTCAAAGCACCCTCACACATGAGATGAGAGCCTTCCTTATGTCCAACATAGCTACAACCGAGCCCTACATAAATCCTTCCCTATGTCCCATAGATGTTGCACTTCCCCTTGTGGCCACCTTGACCGAATCATCTCCTTCTCCAATTGAAGCTGACAAAGCCACCCAGTTCATTGAGCGGATCCAGCACATCCGCCAACAGGTTTAGGATATCCTACAAAAGTCCAATGACAAGTACAAGTAGTGCCATGATCAACATTGGGTGCCACATAAGTTTCAGGTGGGGGACAAAGTTTGGTTGCACTTGCAGAAAAAATGCCTTATAGGACCCCATCGGAAGCTTTTCCCACTCTGTTATGGGCTGTACACCATCACCAAGGCCATGGGGGATAATTATTTTGATCTCAACATTCCTCCTTTCCTTGGCCTACACCTAGTGTTCAACGTGGATCTCGTTCGCCCTTATTTCCCACCATTATTGGACATCTCAGACATAGAAGAGAAGTTGACATCAACATATCTCAACCTCGACTGCATACAACATGCATCCAACGATCATATTGTGGACACACAAATCAAGGGAAATTGATAGCAAAGGATCCAGCTTTATTGAGTCGTCAAAGCAGGGCAACTCCTGCACCAAGGCAAGTGGCTCACCCAGGGCCAAATTCAACAAAACTTTCCTCATCTAATGGGGGAATTCAATGCAATGGAGAAAATTTATTCCTAAGGAGGGAGGATTGATCCAGGTGGATATCAGTGGCCACCCACCTCTTCCAACTGGCTCAAAACAGTTTTCTAACAATTTTGGCAATTTACTATTTTTAGCAGTTTTAACTTCCGGGGCCATTTTGAGGGCCCAAATGAATGTTTTTTGAGATCAAGCTTCTCAATGATAGCCCACATGACTTTTGGTGCTTCATATCCTAGGGTTAGGTTTTTGGATGTCTAGGGTTTTTGGCATTCCTGTTTATTGTAAGAAAAGGCCTTCCTAGCCTCATGGTAATCATTTTCTTATGAATGAGTGCAGTCGTCACATCTCTTCTCAAAGATAAGCCACCACCATTCCAACAAGATTATTTCCGCTGCATTTTACAGTTTCATCTTATTTCCTTATTGAATAGAAAACCCGTTTTACTGTATCTCTATTATTTTGTGTTAAGCACCTGTTAATAATATATATGCATTTTGTTCTGCTCATAAAATTTGGATCAATTACACTCCACCATCATATTGCCAAATTCATTAATTCATATGAATCAATTGAAAGAGTACCATACCTCTATCTCAAATACATCAAGAGAGACATGCTTGAACCAATTCTATTGTCACCTTCAACCAACAATCTCTTGATCTCTGGAGCACCTTACCATCCTTCCTGCTCAAGTGCACCCAATGAGTTCACATCCTCACTAGCATATTTGGGTCATTTTGCAATGACTGTTTTGATGCTCTTGCGACGTTATGTCATTGACATTGTGATGAATATGGAGTCTTTGAAACGTCATTTTATGTCACGTGGCAATTGCGACGAACTTGAAGAAACGTTGCAAGAGAGACAACATAGGCAATTGCAACAAAAAAAAAATATCGTCGCCAATACGACAATATAGGCAAACTATGTGAAACCAACATTTCGTCTCAATTGCGACGCCCATTGCGACAACAACTTTCGTGGTTTATATAGAAAAATTGTCGCAATAATTTAATCGGTTGTCACACTGGCGACGACAACTTTTCGTTGTTTACATAGAAAAACCGTTGCATTAATTGAAATTGTTGTCGTGTGTGCCTAGTCCATGAAAAAGGACTCAAACCACCATACACACTCAAATCATTGGCCTCTTGGTGGGATATAGGCATCATTAAGAGAATTTGCATACCAGGCATGGGTCTCAAGGCTTTGACAATGGTCAATGAAGGAGAACAAGGGTTGTATGATCTAAATTAGTATTTTAGGGATTATAATATTTAACATATGAATGAGATTTGGGAAATATTAGAAAACTTTAGATGCATTGGAT
>JZKD02S0157459.1:0-10053 GCA_000966675.3 Picea glauca
AACTGAACCCTTTTTCTTGAGATTTATCAATTGGCTAAAGAAGGTATTGTTCCTTGTATCCTCATAGTGTGCTATCATTTATTTCGTGAAAATTGTCCAAGTGACGAGTGATTTGTGAGAACAAATCCATCTATACCATAAAAATTGATTGGGTTATAAATATAAAGAAGCAATTCATACCTTTTATGTATGTGGCACATTATGTAGATCAAAGAATTGCTCCATCTGAAGTATCCATGTGATAGGATCCTTGCCATCAAACTTCCTCATATCGATCTTAGGAATGTGGTTTCTCTTAAACCCAAAGTTGGAGTTTCTCCATTCTTGATTCACCTTCCTTGTGTCCTCATCATGAATTTCATGGGATACATTTTCGCTTTCAGGTGTCCTCTCTGTTATTGGATAAATCAGTAAATGCGGACATAAACTAATCTCCCTAGATCCACCTGGATCTAGAACAAAGCAAGATAGGACATGACACTTTCCCTAAGTTAAAATCATCGAGTTTAGTACCAAAGAAGGAATGGATGACATACCTTTATACATCGCTTCCTTATGTCTTTGTTGTTTCTGCTTCACTCTGGTGTTCTTGTGAGATCAAATCTATAATGACACAAACCAACCAAAGTGAAATCTATAATAGTAGATTCAATGAAAATGATAACTTCCCCACAACTTGCTCATTTTTTTTCCTTTCCAGGAGATCTCACTTGTATAACGTGCCCCGCACAAAATAATTGATTTAAACTTTGAAACTCATACAAGAACTACTATGGGCTGTCCACTATCCAATTCAACTAGTCTCACTCAATTTGGATACTCTAGGAAGAAGTTATGCTTGTTTTACCCGGAACACCTGCTTGAGACTAGTCAATAGGACTAGTCAAATACCCTATCATCCACAGGGTGTATCTACAAATGTAAGGTGACCCAGAAGCTGAAATTGTCAGCATAGATACCTTACTAATTTCTGTGAACATCCTCCATATTTCAGGGTCTGAAACGTTACAGAAATTGTTTTATAGTGCAAATTCTGAAATGACTCAATTCTGGATGATTCCAGAACCCTATCTTAGAAAGGTTGTGTCTCAGAAATTATAAGGCCTCAGGAGATGAAATTTTAACCCACCATACCTTGATCCATCTACTAAATATCATCCAAGATGTTCCTTCTGAATCATTGTAGAAGAAACGTTATAGAAAAAATTCCAAGGTGTCTCAGATGTGGCAGCGAAACCCCAAGACCTTGAGCTCCGATACCATATGTTAGGAATCAAATATCAATATAGCATAGAAAAACCTCAGAATAAGTACTCAACGCCTTGAAAAATAGATAAATTTAGATAATAAGCCTATTCTAGGAGGAAACCTCCTTATGCCCACATAAATGTTCAAATACAAGATGATTCCAAATGAAAATGTCTCCTTGGTATATATAGGAGACTAGGAGGTATAATTACAACTAATGGACTAAATCTGACATAAATAAAAAAACATTACTAATGTAATATGCCCCAATTAAGGGGTAATGAGCCATTATTTAGGGCTTAACATATATCTGTCTTGGTTTTCCACTCTCTGGATTTAACAACCCAAAACCCATGTTCTACTCCAAAAATGATTCCAATCCACCATCTCTCTTCCCCTCAACTTGCACAACCCAAGGAATGGGATCGCCTTCTCTCCCGGGTAGTCCCTCGGGCCTTCCCACTTTCCTCCAAGGCTCAAGTGCACTCATTTGGATAGGATATCATAGTTCGAGACTCCAATAACTCTCAGCTACTCCAAAAGTGATAGAAACAACATTCACAAGCCTCTTGATTCATTTCCTTAACATAAACAATACTCCATAAGAACACAACCCATTTTTACAGACACAAAATCCATATTTCCATCATAAACACAACCCAATAATGGTTTCCTTCAAGCAAAACATAGATGGTTCTCTTCCCAACACTCAACTCCTCTCTTTCTTCCCAAAATTAGCATGTAAAAAATGTTCTCTTTTCCCATACAAATTTCCTTTTTCCCTATGCAAGCTGACTCTCACACTCCACAATGTTGATTGGACTTCAGTCCCATGTTCCCAATAACTGTGGGATGTGACTTCTCACACCCACCCTCTCACATGAATTCAAGGTTTGAGTGTCTAACAAGTCAAATGGAGGATTATATGGTAATGGCACATTAACTTAATCAAAATTTCATGGGTTTCCCTTGGATCCCCCCTTTATCCCCCCTCTCTTATGGAAGCATAGCCCCATGTTATCATCCTTCTCGTATCACAACTAGTGACTATTACTTTATTAATTATCTTAGTGTACCATTTACACATCTTGGCCCTCATCCATATTAATCAATACAAGCTCTCTGGCCCAAACATATCAACTCACCATCCTAAATTGCATTTACACAATTACATTATAATTTGTGAGGATGAAAAATAGGGATGTTACAACATTAGATTATGGAAATTAAGTATCATGGAATGAATAAAAGGAAGAACCCGATCATGTTTTTTCATCTTTGTGAGTGATTTCATCAAAGTGACTATCAAGATAGAGATTAGTCCCATCATAATACATAATGGAATGGAACTCAGAGGTGACTTGACTCCCAAGCTGAAGCACTATCCAATTCACATCATTGCAGATTTGTGAGATGCATTTATTCAAAGACTAATTCCACTGTCATGGAACTTCTTTTCGGTTTGAATAATAGTTGCAAATAGAGGCTTGGAAGTGGGAACCCATTGGTACTTGTAAATTGAGTGTTAGACACTTTCCTTGGAGGAAAATTGAAATAGCGAACATGGGCCTAGTAATTGATTTATGAGAAGAGTTATATGTCACTAGACAATAGACTATTAGAGTAGAGACCTAATATTGTTTGGATCATTCGGGATAGAGAATTCCATTGCATTTTCATATGTGTATTATGTGTAGGTTATTAGGAGAAAGAAGCCAAATAATCAATTTGGAGTAGAGGTTACACAAATAAAAAGCTTTGCAACCTTCTGAATACAAAACTCTCTATACAATATTGAGACAGAGACAAGAACTTAAATTTCAAAAAGGATCTGTGTTGGTGAAAATAGTGGGCTATAATTCCATCATTTACGAATTAGATGGTATCAGAGTAGTAACATCCTTGACCATGACAATTGTTAGGACTTTGAATAGAACATTGCATATCTCAGCATGGATAAGAAAAGAAAATAAATGTTGGAAGACTTAATGTTAGGGACCTAACCCCCCTAACCATTCACGTAGGTAGAATAATATATTTACATGTAATAAAGGTCAATATTAATAAGGCCTAGCAATCAGGGAGAATACGTCAAATGTAAGAAGAGCTAATAGAAGTTTTCACTTATAGAAGGATCTTCCTCTAGATTTTTCTTTTGGATAGACATATTTAGTATAAAAAGGAGTAGAGGGCATGCTAATTTTTGTCTTTGATATTATTGTAATAGAGCTATGCCCTACTGAAGGTTTCCCTCTCGAAGAGGCAAGTGAGCATTGCTATCACTAATCAAGGTGCTCTTGCTGGTGTTATTCTGGTATTATTCTAGTGTTTTTGGGTTATATCCTTGTTGTTCTTCCATTTCTAGATAAAATATTTATGTTCTGCATACTATTTTATATCTTGAATACTAAAATTAAGTTCCAACGATGATAAACTTCGGGAAGAGAGTGAACACTTGAAGAAGCAGGTCCAGATGTTCAACAAGAGGATGGAAGAGATGGAGAAGCATGTTAATACCTATGCCAAATTGTTGCCATTTCTAAAGAAGTAGTTTAATGAATGCCAATACTCCCTCTTTGTGGTCATGCAATATTGGGATGAGCACAAAGTTCATCTTGCACACTTGGGATCAGAGCACTTTTCTTGGTAGAAAATTGTGGGTTAATTTTTTCAGAGTAGATACATATTATGATATCTTAAAGATACATAGAGCTATCATTACGCGCATAAACCAATGGTCGAGGAGTCATACACGCAGGAAATACAATTGGAACTTAAGCGCACATGTGTTGGCCACCATTGTAACCCCTATTGGTACAACTTCGAGTGGTAGTGCATCAGACAACACCTATATATAGATCAACCAAGATCTCTTGAATCCCTCCATAAATAAATTGATTGGCCACCTGACTTCTATAATGCCATTGATAAAAAACATTCGGGAAGATACTCTCTAGTAACTGGGTAGTCGGGTAGTACAACTAAGGGCATGGTCTAGCCTCCTTAGTTGTTTCCCTAAGAGATTGGTCCAAGTACTAATGTTGGACCCCACACATATATTAGAGAGCTATAGAACAGGGAAAACCCTTGTGTGTAGACACCCTGCATACCCTAACCCTTGGGATGGAAACAAAAACAGAATGGACAAGATCTATATATGTGAAACTGTGCCTCCTGCATTTGGGTTGCAAAATTATTACACATTTCATCCTATTAAGAATTTGGGAGTTTCAACACTGTAGTATTATTCAAATCGGAGTATAACTCCGCAACAGTTAAAAAGAAGTTTGGGTCCTATTGGCACCATTATTTGAGCCCTATCCTATTGGATTCCTCTCTTCTCCCTTATCGCAATCATACCTATCATTTTTAAGAAAAAAAAAATCCCATGGACCCGACCCCCTTCCAACACCCTTATTTGGGCTTTACCCCATTGAATTCCCCTCTTCTCCCTGATCATCATGATACACTTCACCCATAACCCATTTTTTGTGTGGTCCCACTTGTACCTTTTTCATTTTCCCTCTTCATCATGGCCCACACCTGTAGCCAAGACTTAGAAGCTCGCTTTAATTCCTTATCCTCTAATTTCACAGAGACCCAACAATAAGTGAGGCAACTTAGTGCCAATTTTTCCACCATCAATAAAAACATTCATTCCTCCATCGACGCCAAAATGGAAACAATCAAACAGGACCTCGCTACCCATCTTGCATCCTTCACTACAATGATCTGAACCAAGATGAATATCCCTACAAATCTTCCCTCCTCTGACCCACATTTTCACTCTAAAGGTGAAACTTCCTCTAATTCCCATACATTTCATCCCCATCACTTTCAACGTGACCTACGCCTTCCGTGTGTGGATCTTAACAAATTTTATGCCTCAGATCCCACTGGATGGGTAACTCAAATGGAACATTATTTCTTTTTGTATGGCATTACAGATGAGTTGACCAAACTCTGGTATGGTTTTCTCCATATAGATCAAGAATGTTGGCAATGGTGGAAATGGTGAAAAAAATCTTGCCAAGGGTATGTGTCTTGGACACAATTTTTGGCAGAGCTTTATGAATGCTTTGACATTGACACCAACCATTTAGGTCATTTGACAAAATTGAAACAATCTGGCACAATGGAAGACTTTATAGTCGCTTTTGAGTGATTGTCTTTCTGTACATAGGGCGTGTCTGATGTTTTTTCTGAGAATGTTTTATTAGTTGCCTCAAGGATGAGATTCATTCCCATGTCTGCATGGCTTGGCCTCAGAGTTGGGTGGAAGCTACTAAAATAGGTAAGGAAGCACAATAGGTGGTCTCTTCTCAAACCCAAAAACCCTCACTTATTCCTCTCTATAATCCAATCACTCCCATTCCTCCTAATACTCCACTAAAGATCCAAAAATTGACCAGGGAAAAAATGGATGAACGCCAACTCAAAGGCCTTTATTATAATTGTGATGACAAATATTTTCCTAGGAAAAACTGTAAGGAACAAAATATTTTTATGGCCATCTCCAAGCATGTTTCGGAAGACAATGTCAAGACCCACCCTATGGTCGAGTCACCTGAACCCACTGACATGACCCCACCCTTCAACCCTCCCAAAGTCGAACCGGTCATTTCCCTAAATGCTCTCACTGGGTTCTTTGTTCCCAAAACCCTCAAGCTAATTGTTTACATTAAGCATTGGAAGGTCATCATCCTTGTTGACAGTGGAAGCACCCATAGTTTTATTCATCAACACATTTCCCAAGAAACTAATTTCTATATCCGTGCCCTCAATAATTTTCAAATCATGATTGCCAATGGTGGGTCCATGAAATGTGGGGGGTGTTGTGAAAATGTGTGTCTCCAAATTGGTTTGTACCACATGAAATCTCATATGTTTACTATCAACATGGGCGGTTGTGACATTGTGTTGGGTGTAGAATGGCTCAAGACTTTGGGTCCCATTCTCATGGTTTTTAAGGAATTAACCATGCAATTCAACCAATAGGGCCAACAATATAAGGTCCAAGGAATCATTGTTGGTTTCCCGGAGATCATCAGATCCCATTGCATGGAAAAGATCCTCAAAAAAAATACATTCTAGTCTTATTTCACAACTTCATGCCATTCAATCCATTGAGACACCCTATGTTCCATAGGACCTCCAATCCATTCTCTCCAAACATCAAGTTGTTTTTTCCACTCCCTATGGGATTCCTCCTTCCCATGGTGTTCATAAGCATTCCATTCCCATTGTCCCTAGAATCCTCCCTCCCAATGTTCTTCCCTATCTTCATCCCTTTTCCCATAAAAATGAAATTGAGAAAATTGTTCAAGAATTGATCACCGCAGGTTCTATCCATCCTAGTACGAGCCCCTACTCTTCTCCTGTGGTCATGGTCCTTAAGAAATAAGGCTCTTGGTGCATGTTTCCCAACTTTCGCTCCCTCAACAAACTCACCCCCAAAGACAAATTTCCTATTCCTGTCATTGATGACCTCTTGGATGAATTGAGTGGTGGCCAGTTCTTTACTAAAACTTGATCTGTTTTCTGGCTACCACCAGATACATATGAATGAGGAAGACATTCCTAAGGCTACATTTAGAACTCATGATGGCCACTATGATTTTTTAGTCATGCCCTTTGCCTTGTGTAATTCTCCCTCCACTTTCCAAAGCCTCATGAATCATGTCTTTCATCCTTTTCTTTGTCATTTTGTGTTAGGTTTATTTGATGACATCCTCATATATAATAAAACATGGACATCCCATATTGCTCATGTGGATAAAGTTCTACATCTACTCTCTCAGCAACAACATTTCCTCAAACAATCTAAATGTGATTTTGGAGTCTCAGAAGTCGCGTTCTTGGGGCATATTGTTGGCAATGAAGGTGTTAGGGTGGATCCTAAAAAGATTGAAGCTATGCAGGATTGGCCTCGCCCAAAGGCTCTCAAAAGCTTGTGTGGATTTCTGGGTTTAACAGGATATTATCACAAGTTTGTTAAAAATTATGGAAAGATTGCGGCACCTCTCACTGCTCTCCTTAAAAAAAATTCTTTCACTTGGACTCCCTGATCCAGGTGGATATTGGTGGCCACCCACCTATTCCACTAGCTCAAAAAAAAAAATTCCACCTTGGTATATTTGTGGTAGTTTTTTGGGTTCCAAACTTTTGGGGCCATTTTAACACCCTAAACGACATATTTTGGGGATTTGGGGCCTACGTGATTGCTAGAGGCATTGACCTAGGCCAGTCTAAAATTTTTCTTCTCGGTTGGACCTTTCCAATGGGCTATCATGCGCCTAAAATGAAGATCATATGCAAAAGTTACGACCCCAAGAAGTTGATGTACTAACTTAACCAAATGGGGCCCACATGACTTTTGGCGCTTCAACTCCTAGGGTTACATTTTTGGATGTCTAGGGTTTTCACATTCCTGTTTATTGTAAAATGCCTTCATAGCCTCATTGTAACCATATTATTGCAAATGAGTGCAACCGTCACATCTCTTCTCAGAGATAAGCCTCCACCATTCCAACAAGCTTGTTTTCCATTGCATTTTATAGTTTCAACTTATTTCCTTATTGAATAGAAAACCAGTTTTATTGTATCTTTGTTATTTTGTGTTAAGCATATTTTAATAATCTATATTCATTTCATTCTACTCATAAAATCTGTATTAGTGGTATCATAGCGATCTTCTCATTGTCATCTTAATGCACGTCCCCAACGAGGTCAAGGTACAAATAATTGGGTCTCAGGCTTGTTTCTCTTGAGGAAAAAATCTCTCGCACGCCTAAGAGACCTCTCATAGGAGGACAAAATAAAGATGACGGAACAAGATATCCTTTCAAAATGTTTCTTGAGGAAGCCATCACAAAACAGAGGAACAAGATGATGGATAGTTTCATGCAAATCCTTCGGCGACTACCAATAGGCGACACATTTTCCTCTAGCGGAGGCATTTCCCCCTTCAAGGCACAAATCAACTTCAATCTTCCTATACTTGAAGGTTAGATAGATTCATATGTTGTAGACAAGTGGTTGAATCTACTAGAAGGGTACTTTTATTTCCATAACTTTTTGAATAGAGAAAAGATTACTTTTGCACTCCTCAAAGACGTTCCCCATGTCAAAGATTGGTGGGAAAATTTCTGTGAGCAAAAGGAGATAGAGGAACCCTCATTATTTATAGTCACAACCACCTGGAAATCCTTCAGGGATTCTATTAAGGAACAATACAACCCTATCAGAAGTTATGACGAATTGTATACCAAATGGACCACACTACAACAAGAAAGAGACCAAGCACTACCAGAGTTCACAAATATCTTCCATACCTTGCGCACCAAGTTGGGTATCAAAGATTCATAGTGACATCTGGTGCTCAAGTATCATAGATAAATCCATAGGGAAATGGAATTTCTAGACATATCGTCCTTGGGAACAGCCTACCGATATGCCCTCAAAATCGATCAGAATCTCAAACAAAAGACGCAAAAATTTGGGCCTAGGAACCCCTCACAACAAAATCCAGGAAGGGCAGCCCCAACCCATAGAAAAAAGGACAGAGCGGATGGAGAGTATCAGAAAAACCAGTCCAAGCCGTAAGAAAATAAGGACACGTTAAATATGAAGAAAGATACAGGGAAGTGGTGCGACTTCTATAAGAGCCCTTGGAATAATACTATTGAATTCCGCTCAAATCACTCGCTAGTGGCCGAAGTGAAAGCCTTTGAATCAGATGCAGGTTTTGACTCTGAGTCACAGAAAGGGGAAGAATGATCATTGACACAGAACCTAGTGCAACCGTTGTTGATACTGAGAAGGGGGTGAATCACTATCAAGTACAATTTAAAACCTTTTTCAACTTATAATTAAACCATTCAATTATATCCAATGAGCAATGAACAATAGTATAACAATTGCACCAATACACCACAATACACCATGCACAATATATGAGAAATAATCAATAGTTATTGTTCAAGGGAAGTAATGACTTCCAAAGGTAGCTACAGCTTCCAAATGTAAAGGGAGGGATAAACCTCCAAGAGGAATATACAATCCTCCAATATGAAGAGAGATTTGAACTCTCCATCCTTGCCACTTCCTTCCACCCAAGAATATATGAGAGATAATAAAACTTCACATTAAATCATCACCATCAACCAACCATCACATAAAACCTGATAATGCTTCCTGAGACTTCTTCAATTTTTGCAATTCTTCAATTCTTGGAATACCCTGATACTCAACTTATTCTCTGAAACTTCTCCAGGTTTCACTACTTGAATCCTCCCCAAAAATAAGTTATAGAAAGAATGGTAGACCTTGTTCAATTATGGCTTATTCAGGAGACCAAACGTGTACAGAATGCCCCGCGCTCAATATTTAACATCAGATTATGAAACTCGCACCCAAGAAACTAAAGTCGATACTATTTCCAATGAAAATTTTCCCACTTCATTTAGATTATCTATGAAGAAGTTATGACTATTTTACCTGGAACACCTGTTTATTGACTAGCTTCTGGACTGGTCAAAAACCCTATCTTCCACAGAGTGTATCTCCATAATTATAGCGAATCAAGAGCTGAAACTTTTACCACAGGTACCCTGATATGTCTACTCAATACCATAGCCATTTCACCATCTGAATCATTCTAGAAAACAATTTATAGTGAAAATGGTAATATGACCTGAAAATAACATACCTTAGAACACATCACCAAAAGACTTCATCCTCCCTTGAAATCCAACCTTCTTTACTTCTGATTTCCTATGAAATTCGACTTGTGTATCAAATGAA
>JZKD02S0157459.1:10482-23418 GCA_000966675.3 Picea glauca
CACCTTCTCCAAGTATTTTGGCAGATGAGTCATCTCCAAATGCAACATTGCCACCCTTTCTCTTCAAGATGATGAATTTGTCTTGATCCCTGGTCATGTGTGAAGAACATACACTATCTATGTACCATTCATATTCTTCTTTACATTCTTCAACAGTTAATGTTATTCAAAAATCTTCATTGTTTGGATTCTCTTTCCTTCTCCATACTGTGGTTGGCATAGAGACATCTTCATTCATATATCTACAATCTCGTGCTTTGTGTCGAATATAATTACATTTGTAGCATACAATATTTTTGTCCATCAATGGGGAATAACTTTTGTTGACAAATCCATGATTATTTCCATATCTTCTATTTACACCATTCATGTTTCTTACATATTTGTTCCTTTCATTGATTCTGCAATTAATTGCCTTATGTCCAAATTTTTTGTAAGCATAACGATGACCAAGAAAGAAATTTTGATACCTTGGAGTAAGTGGCCTTATTTGTGATGTAGTCCATCTGGGTTCATGATCTACTCTTCTGTAGTTTCATTCATACTGATTTAAGCTTCTTTGATTCTTGAAGGTAGGAGGTATTCTTTGATATTCATCTCTTTTGTAATCATTCCTTATTTCTGGTATCCTGGTCCACTTCTCATCAACTGTTTGTGTAGCTCTTTCTTCAACCTTCTTGTTTGTAGTTGCATATTCTTTGTATTAATATCTTCCCATCCATCCAAGATGTCTTAAGTCTTTTGGCACTTGAGAGTTTCTTAAGCTCTTCCTCAATGAGACAACTTCTTGTTCAAGTTTCCCACAATCTTCTTCTTTCTTCATCATTTGGACCTTCTTTACTTCTCTTGTTCTTCTTTCTTCTTTGAGTGGATTTTTCAAGGAAATGGTTTCTTCTCTTAGTTTCTCAAAGTATTCTAATTGTTTCTTCAAGATTACAACTGTATTTTCATAACTACCCAATTCACTTCTTAGTTTTCTACGTGTGTCTTTGAGCTTGCTATTTTCAATCTCAACGTGCTTCAATTTTTTAAGATTCTCATCTTCTTGTTGAATCATTTATGCTTCATGATTTTCTTCTTCTTCATTGGAATTTTCTTATTTAGTGTCATCACTTTCAATCCTTAGATGAGGACATTCAAATTCAACATGTCCTACTCCTTCACAATTAAAGCAAAAGAACTAGCCTCTATTTTCTTCTTTGAAATTTGAGATGTTGTAATTTGCTTCAACTTCTTCTTCTTATTCTACCACTTCCCTTGCATAGAGGTCTTGTAGCTTGTCCCAAATCTCTTTTGATGATTCACATGATCCCACCTTGGATTTTACTGAATCTGTCAATCCATCTAGGATGGTAACTATTGACAATTCGTTGTTCCTTTTTTCTTCCTTTTGACCTCCAGTCTTTGGTTTCTTGAAAGAATTGTATCCTGAAGCAACTGAGAACCAAACATCTTCCCCAAGAGATTTCAAGTATTTTTCCATTTTATTACTCCAGTATTCAAAATTGCTTCCATCAAATGGTGGAATCCCATTTGGAATGTTGTCTTCCATTTCTGCATAGGATCTTCCTTCCAGTGGTTAAACTGTACTGAAGGTAACCTTCTCTGATAACAATTGTTGATACTGAGAGGGGGGTGAATCAATATCAAGTACAATTTAAAACCTTTTTCAACTTATACTTAAACCATTCAATTATATACAATGATCAATGAACAATAGTATAAGAGTTACACCAATACACCACAAGACACCATGCACAATATATGAGAAATAATCAATAGTTATTGTTCAAGGGAAGTAATGACTTCCAAAGGTATATACAGCGTCCAAATGTAAAGGGAGGGATAAACCTCCAAGAGGAAGATACAATCCTCCAATATGAAGAGAGATTTGAATTCTCCCTACTTTCCCCTTCCTTCCACCCAAGAATATATGAGAGATAATAAAACTTCACATTAAATCATCACCATCAACCAACCATTACATAGAACCTGATAATGCTTCATGAGACTTCTTCAATTTCTACAATTCTTCAATTCTTGGAATACTCTGATACTCAAATTATTCTCTGAAACTTCTCCAAGTTTCACTCCTTGAATCCTCCCCAAAAAGAAGTTATAGAGAGAATTGTATACCTTGTTCAATTCTGGTTTATTCAGGAGACCGAACTTGTACATAATTCCCCGTGCTCAATATTTAACATCAGATTTTGAAAATCGCATAAAAGAAACTACAGTATGTATGCTTTCCAATGCAATTTGTACCACTTCATTTGGATTAACTATGAAGAAGTTATGACTATTTTACCCGGAACACCTGTTTATTGAATAGCTTCCGGACTGGTCAAAAACCCTATCTTCCACAGAGTGTATCTCCATAATTATAGCGAATAAAGATATGAAACTTTTACCAAAGGTACCTTGATATTTCTTATCAATACCATAGAAATTTCACCATCTGAATCGTTCTAGAAAAAATGTTATAGCGAAAATGGTAAGATGACCTGAAAATAACATACCTTAGAACACATCACCAAAAGACTTCATCCTCCCTTCAAATCTGGCCTTCTTTATTTCTGATTTCTTCTAAAATTAGACTTGTGTATCAAATGAATGTATAACGATATTTATTTATACCATTTATGTCACTTCCTTTAAACATTAGGACCGACCTGACACTTTCTTATTTTGTAATTCTTTTCTTTAATTATCTCAGGGCCTACATGTACTTCCTTCTTCAATTCACTTTGTCATCTTCAAAAATTCATTTCTCCTCGACCATGAGGATCCACGTGATGTGCAATATACCACCGGAAACAATATGATGTATTCTATCCATCCATGGGTCTTGTATTTACATGTGCATTTTCCTTCATGTCCAAATACCTTCATCAATCTTGTGGTCCAAATCCCATGACTAGGGTTGACATCAATGACAACAACCAATCTTCCAACAACTGTTGTTACCACCAAGTTCCAGCCTAGTGAACCAGATGAGCCAGAAGAAGGATAGCACCTCTTCCATTCATAGATGTGGGTAAAAGGCACCCTACTACACTTCATCATTGATAGCGGTAGCCAGAAGAACCTCATCTTAGAAGAGGTCATCAAGCGGTTGGCCCTACCGACAATGCAAAACCCACAACCCTACACCATTGGATGGCTCCGCCAAGGGATCGATCTCCATGTCAGCCAATAGTGTCGATTATCATAGGGCATCAAGCCCTTCAAAGATGAGGAATTGTGTGATGTTTCTCCTCTCGAAGTTTGTAATGTTCTTTTGGGCCAACCTTATTTATGGAAACGTCATGTTGTATATGAGTCTAGGCCTCGCAGTGTTATTATTACTTTGAACAGGAAATTGTACAGGATACTTGAGGCAGTCCCTCCTAGTTATATTTACTTGATCTTTGCCAAGCAATGTAGGAAGGTCATCTCTCAGAATGTGAGATTTGTCTCCTTTGTGATTCACTCTCAAAGTGAGCGAAATATTACAACCACATCTACAGCCTCTGTGACCGATCTCTCAACACAAAATAAACAAGTGGATAAGGTTGTGGAAGAATATTCATATATCTTCTCCTCTCCTACAGGGGTATCTCTGCACTGCCATGTCAAGCATCCCATCGATATGACCCTAGGCACACCACTACCTAATGGGTCAGTCTACCAGCACTCTCTGTTAGAAAATGAGGATATCAAGAGGCAGATCCAAGAAGTGCTCCACAAGGGGCACATCCATCCCAACTTGTGGCCTTGTGGGAGCCAAATTGTGTTGGTACAGAAGAAAGACAAAACCTAGTGACTCTTCATTGATTATCGGGCCCTAAATAAAATTGCATTCTGAAACCATTACCTAATTCCCTGAATCGACGACCTCCTTAATCAGCTCACAGGGGCCAAATACTTCAGTAAGCTTGATATGAAGTTTGGATACCACTAGGACCTAATAGAATAGACAAATGTATGGAAGACTACCTTCAACTCAAAAGAAGGTATTTTTGAATGGTTGGTCATGCCTTTTGGTTTGACAAATGCTCCAACAAATTTTATGAGGATGATGGACAATATCCTACGACCTTTCACCAACACTTTTGTAGTGGTGTATCTGGATGACATCCTCATCTACAACAAGACTTTCGCAGAACACTTGCAACATATTCAGCAGGTTCTCCACACCCTGCGACAACACAAACTATATGCAAGCTTGGAAAAAATCTCCTTCGACATGGACATGGTCAATTATTTAGGCTACATCATTGATCAGGGATTGATCAGCCAAAATCCAGGTCATTCGTGACTAACATCCCCAACCGCACTCACTGAAATTTGGAGGTTCTTGGGCCTCGCCAATTTTTATCGAAGGTTTGTGCTAGGATTCTCTCATATCACATGAGCCCTTAGCCAACTAACCAGGGGTGGCGGTAAGGAAAAATTTGTGTGGGGCATGTCCCAACAACAAGCCTTCAATTACTTGAATAAGTGTTTGTGCTCATCCCGAATAATTTCATTACCAGACCTACAACATTCCTTTGAGATCAAGACAGATGCTTCAGATTATGCTGTGGGAATCATTCTCACTCAACACGGACACCCCGTGGCATATCATAGTGAGACATTATCAAATGTTGTTTGTAAGTACCCTACTTATGAAAAAAAATTGTACTCCATTGTGAAAGCTTGCCACCAATGGAGACATTACATTCTTGGGAAGAAGACAATCATCCACATTGATCACAAGCCACTACAATTCATGCAAACCCAAGGAAAATTGCAGAATGACCACCATCAGAAGTGGTCAACATACTTATAGCAGTTACACCTCAAAATCAAGTATAAAACAAGAAGTACCAACTGAGTTGTTGACTGCCTCAGTCGACCTCCAATCACGAAACTCACCACAGTGATAGACTCTTGTGGCCATGAGACCTCCGGATAGCCCCACCTCTATGAGACAAATCCTTACTTCTTCACCACCTACCAAATGTTGGGCATCAACTCAATGGCCTCTAATTTCCATCTTTGGGATGGGATGTTGTGTCGTCTGGGCCATGTCTGTGTTCCATCAAGAAATCACGTGAAGCTGAGTTGGGAAGCTCACTACAGTTGGGTGGAAGGAAACTTTGGCATTGAAAAAAAAGTGGAAGTGTTGTAGAAGCATTTCTACTTGTCAAAACTTCGATAGGATGTCGGCAAGTACATCAGGTCCTGCATCGCCTTCCTTATTTCCAAATCGACCACTAAGAAACATGGCTTGTACACCCCTCATCCTACTCATAATAGGACATGGGAATCCATCTCAATGGACTACATGTCAGGCCTCCCATCCACCAAGAGGGGAAATGACTATGTTTTTGGGGTTGTTGATCACTTTTCCAAGATGGTGATTCTAGCCTCCTGTAAGAATAACATCACAACAGAAGCCACTGCCAAGATCTTCTTTGAACGAGTATGGGTACATTTTTGGATCCCACAAACCATTATATCAGACTGTGACAGTTGGTTCCTCAGCTCATTCTGGTCGATCCTCTGGTCACTTTTGGCTACCAAACTCCCCAAATCCACTTCCTTCCACCCCCAGACATATGGCCAAATTGAGGTTATCAATAGGATGGTCATACATATCCTGCGCATGTACAATTCAAAACACCCCCGCACATGGGATGAGAGTCTTCCCTATGTCCATCATATCTACAACTGATCCCTACATAGCTCAACTATTCACAACCCCTTTCAGGTGGGGTTGGGATTCCAGCCATTGGGCCCCATGGATGTTTCACTACCCTTGGCGACCACCTCGGCTGACTCATCCCCTGATCCACCAGAAGCTAAAAAAGCCACCCAGCTCATTGAGAGGATCCATCACATCCTCCAACAGGTTCAAAATATTCTAGAGAAGTCTAATGCCATGTACACGTAGCACCATGATCAACATTGGGTGCCACATAAGTTTCAGGTGGGTGACAAAGTTTGGTTGCATTTGCAGAAAGAATGCCTTATAGGGCCCCATCGGAAGCTTCTCTCACTCCGTTATGGGCCATAAACCATCACCAAGGTTGTGGGTGACAATGCTTTTGAGCTCAACATTCCCCCCTTTCTTGGTTTGCATCCAGTATTCAACGTGGCTCTCCTTCGGCCATATTTCCCACCATTATTGGACACCTTAGAGATAGTTGAGCAGTTGAAAACAACATAGATCAACCCCTAATGCATGCAAGAAAAATCCAAAGATCAGATTGTAGAGAAACAGATCAAGGGCACTCGAATGCAAAGGATCCATCTTTATCGAGTCATCAAAGCAGGGCAGCTCCTGCACTAAGGAAAGTGGCTCACCCGGGGCCAAATTCAACAGAAATTTCCTCACCTCATGGGAGAAATCAACAAAATGGATACCATTTATTCCTAAGGAGGGAGGATTTATCTAGGTGGATATCGATGGCCACCCACCTATTCCACTGGATCGAAAAACAGTTTTCCACCTTGGTAGTGTTTTGGGTTCCAAACATCCGGGGCCATTTTGAGGCCCTAAGAGACATGTTTTGGGGATTTGGGGCCCAACTGATTGATAGATATACTGACAACTTGGGCCAGTCGAAAATTTTTCTTCTTGGTTAAACCTTTCCAATGAGCTATCGTACACCTAAAACAAAGATCATATCCAAAAGTTATGACCCCGAGAAGTTGATGTACTAACTTACCCAAACGGGGTCCACATGAATTTTGGCGCTTCATCTCCTAGGGTTAGGTTTTTGGATGTCTAGGGTTTTTGACGTTCATGTTTATTGTAAAATTCCTTCAGAGCCTCATTGTAACCATATTCTTGCAAATGAGAACAACCGTCACATATATTCTCAGAGATAAGTCACCACCATTCCAAGAAGCTTGTTTTTCGCTGCATTTTACAGTTTGATCTTATTTCCTTATTGAATAGAAAAACTGTTTTATTGTATCTCTATTATTTTTTGTTAAGCATATTTTAATAATCTGTATTCATTTCATTATGCTCATAAAATTCGGATCACTCCCACAGCTGATCAGGCCTTCAAAGCTTGAAGGCATTCATGTGCACCACTCCAATCTTGACCCTTCCTGATTTCACAAAGACATTTGTCCTGGAATGTGATGCTTATGGGAGAGGAATTGGAGAAATCCTTATGCAAGATGGTTGGCCTTTGGCCTTTACCAACAAACAACTGTCAGAGTGACATTTTGGAATTAAATCTATGAAAAGGAAATGTTGGTTATTTTGCATGCAGTGGATCTTTGGCGCCCTTATCTATTGGGGAAACACTTCCAAATTAATACATACCATCAAAACCTCAATTATTTTCTGGAACAATGCCCTTCCTCCTAGGAGAAACAAAAATGGGTGACTAATCTCTTTGGATATGATTATGAGATCATTTACAAGAAAGGAAAAGAAAATGTGGTTGTTGATGCACTTTCAAGAAAATATGAAGATGAAGGGTCCCTTTTTTCCCTCTCCTTCATTGTACCATATTGGCTGCAAGTTGTTCATGAGGAATGGCTACACGATCCCAAAATTTCACATTTGATCCAACAATTGCAGGCCAATTCTCCAATTTATCCAGGGTACTCTTGGCACAATAATGAGTTTTGCTACAAAGGTCATTTTCATTTAAGTAAATAGTCACAACTTAAATCCACGGTACTTTCTGAGCTTCATGCTACACACATAGCTAGGCACTCAGGGTTTACCAAAACCTATGACTTAGTCAAAATTTATTTTGCTAGAATGGTATGAAACAAGATGTTCATAATTTTGTGGCAGAATGTGATGTTTGTCAACACAACAAGGGAGAAATAGTCAAAGCTTCTGGAACACTACAAACTCTTCCGTTTCCCTTTCTATTTGGAGGGATATATCTATGTATTTTATTGTGGGATTACCTAAATCAAGAAATAAATCAGTCATCATGGTGGCAGTTGATCGTATTTCCAGGTATGATCATTTATGTGCTCTTCAACACCCATTTACAACCTCCATTGTGGCTCAACATTTCATGGATCAAGTCTTCAAGGTTCATGGCATGCCTCATTCTATTGTTTCTTATTGAGACCCAACATTCACCAACAATTTTTGGCAAGAACTCTTCAAGATACAAGGCACCCAATTTCATCTCATCATAGCTTATCATCCCCACATTGATGGCCAAAATAAAGTTGTCAACAAGTGTTTGGAAACATATTTGAGGTGTTTTTCATTGGAAAGGAAAAATCAGTAGGCTCAATGGTTACCACTAGTCAAATGGTGGTACAACATTTCTTACCATACAACTACCTTCTAAGTGTCTCAAAGGTCCAAGAATTTGACCAAATGCTTACTTTTCAAGAGGCTATTCTTCATACCCTCAAAGCGAATTTGGTCATGGTCTAGAATTGCATGAAGCAACAGGCAAATCAAGGTCGCTTTGAATTTCAATTTGTTGAAGGAGACCAGGGGTTTCTTCGGCTGCAACCTTATAAGAAAAATTCCCTCAAGGCTAACTATTGTCAGAAGTTGGCACCCAAATTTTATGGTCCTTATAACATTCTCAAGCATGTGGGATAGGTGGCCTATTGGTTAGCTTTTCCCAGTCATTATAAGATCCATCATGTTTTTCATGTCTCCTGCTTAAAGAAGGTGATTAGAACTAAGTGTTAAACTCAAACCATACTTCCCAAGATGGATGACGAAGGATCCATCTGGTTGCAACCACAATCATTTTCGGACCTACGTGAGCATCGTCTACGTCAACACACCATCACAGAATTTTTAGTCCAATGGAAAGATACAACTCCAACAGATGCCACTTGGGAACTAGCTACCATTTTGCAACAATTTCTTCATCTCAAGCCTTGAGGACAAGGATATTTTTAAATGGGAGGCCATGTTAGGTACCTAACCTCCCTAACCCCTCACATAGGTAGAATAATATATTTCCATGTAATAAAGGTCAATATTAATAAGTCCTAGCAATAAGGGAGAATAATTCAAATGTAATAAGACCTAATAGAAGATTTCGCTTCTAGAAGGATCTTCCTCTAGATTGTTCTTTCGGATAAACATATTTAGTATAAATAGGAGTATATGGTATGAGAATTTTTTTCTTGGATATTATTGTAATAGAGATCTGATCTGAAAGAGGTTTCCCCCTCGAAGAGGCAAGTGAATATTTCTATCAGTAATCAAGGTGCTCTTTCTGGTGTTATTCTGATATTATCCTGGTGTTGTTTTGGTTATATTGTTGTTGTTCTTACATTTATAGCTAAAATTTTTATGTTCTGCATAATATTTTATATCTGGAATACTACACTTAATGTTCAACAATGCTCAACTTTGGGAAGAGAGAAAACACTTGAAGAACCAGGTCCATATGTTCAACAAGAGAATGGAAGAGATGGAGAAGCATCTTAATACCTATGACAAATTGTTTCCAGTGATAAAGAAGTAGTTTACTAATCACAAATACTCCCTCTTTGTGGTCATGGAAGATTGGGATGAGCACCGAGTTCATCTTTCACACTTAGGATAAAAGTTCATTCAGTTGGATGGATGGAAAGAGGATAGGATCACATAGATGATGGGTCAACTACAACAAGAGTTGGTAAATAACAAGGAGGCCTTGTCAAGTCTCCAAGTAGATATCTAAGAGAATTGAGAAGTAAGGCCACTTTCCATTATCAGTATAGATGCCATCACCGTGACCAATACCACCCTGGAAATCTCACCTTTGAAAGATATTTCTATACAACAGATTTGTGAATTTGAAAAGCATACCAGAGGAAATGGATCCAAACTCTTAAGGTATATGGGATATGATGAAAAAGGGCTCTGCAATACAATACAATCCATATTAATCCCCATTGTCGCCACACCATGGGTCAATCATGAATACCTAGGATTTTATGGAAGAATGGAAAATCCCATGACCATGAAGACCATTTTGTAAAGGATAAAGACATGTCAGAGTTGTCCTAATCATCGGGAGAAGGAGAAGAAGTCGCAAGTGAAGGTGGAAAACCACTACCACCTCAACATTATTGTGGGGTATTGAAGAATATTAGCATTGATAATAAATCATAGGCTTAGCCTACACCTACACTTAGAGAAAGTGGTAAGAAGATCAACCGGGGAATGAAGAAGAAGATCAAGATGTATGCCTCAAAAAAGGCATTATTTTTTTGTCACTACTACAATAAGAAATGACATAATGTTTCCAACTATTGGTACATGAAGGAATTCTCATTTTTTGGAAATAGAGGCCATGATGAGGTAGCCTACTGGGAGAATAAATACATATGCCACAAAATTGATTTTTCTCAGAGGAAGAAGGACAAGAAGACTTCTCCACTCCGATAGAAAAATCCCAATAACATGTAGAGGAGGGGTATGAAAAAAGGTACATACAAAAATTCTAAGAAATGTTTCCACCATTTTAATTGGAGTGGTCATTGGGAAGCAAAGTGTTGGATATTTCATCCAGAGATTCACCCTAGAAACTGCACAACTAATAGAATAGTGTGGAGAGTGAATATTGAAAAAGATGAATCTTTGCCTGAAACTCCAATCCAAGGGACAATATTTTTCCAAAGAGAGATAAAAACAAAGGAGGAAAACAACACAAAAAAGAGGGACAACAAGTTGATGTCGAGAGAAACCATAATCCAATTCTTTTTCCCAATATTCCATCCAAAGAACCCCATCTTGAAGATCTGTAGGATGTTGGTGCATGAAAGTCAATGACCTTGGGAGAGTTATTGAGAAATCCATGGCATGATTTCAATCATGTGCAAGCATCGAAGAGTTTTTACATGATGATAGCATGATGGGATCACAATGAACATAAAACAACATTCGGTTTGGATGCAATGGTAGCCAAGATGAACTGTCTCTGTGATAGAGAGGGAGATGGGAATGGATTTTAAGTCCATAGTTTGGATATAGGAATTGCTCAGAGATGAGAGTTGAGGATAAAACTTGTGCATTGTGGCAACAAGCGAGCTAGCAACTATATCCAAATCCATAGCCAGAAACCAAAGCCACGATCCAGAGATAGATCCAGAGTTAGATTTATAGGTAGGAGCCAACATTAGAATCAGGTTCTAGAGAAGTAGACATAAGTACATTGATCCATATTTGCTTCCTTGAGGTTTTGGAGAAAAAAAACCATCTCAATGGGAAGGTGTGGTCTGAATTAGATCTAAACCAAATTAATGTGTAAAAATAAGTACTCGCAATATTAAACTGGAAATTTGTGAAGGTTATGCAAACAATGTAAAACCATGTAAATGTAAAGTTGAATGAGAGAAAAGTGAGAGAAAAGTAAAAAATAAAAATAGGAAAAAAGGATGAGGAATGGGAAGTGAAGGGGCATGGTTGTTGGCTTTATCCCTATCCCCCATATCTCCTTATTTTCTCTTTTGTCCCTATTCTTAAGGGGTATTTTGACCAAGGAGAAGTGGATGCATAAAGAGCATCAACTGCATTGTAACCAAAGATTGCAAGAATGAAAAGATTGAGCCCCATTCGAAGCTAGTTTTCCCATTTGGGTTTACAATGTAAAACTTATGAGTTCATGGTGATTGCTTGTGTTTTATTTCATTATGTTGATATATCAATTTTCGTTTTATTCATTTCTAATATGAAATTTGGATTCACATGTCTTTTAAATTGTTTCCTATGATTAGATTCTAATGGAAATGAGGAACCACAAATATTCTGGAATGTCCATCATCCATTTTCCATCGAATTCTAAGATCAATGGCTATTAAAATTTGTATGTTGCAAATATGTAGGAAGTTTCCATTTCATTTTTATGGTTGTTAGAGAATTTTATCTCTCCTATAGACTACCATCACTTTGTTTGAACCAAGATTCATTTCTTGGGTGACTCTCTACATAGCTGGTATGTTTTCCAATAGATAGGACATTTTCCCACTTGCATGGGACCTTTTACTTCATGCCTGGAAATTTCACATTTCCATGGGCATCTAAATTAAATGTTGAGTCGAATTTACATTTCTTGGGTCATTTAGCAAGTCCCTAGGACTTGTTCCCACTTGTTTAGGTCTATTTTCACTTGCTTAGGTGACTTTATACATAGCTTGGTTGATTTCTCACTACATGGGAAATTCTATACTCAAATGAGACAATTTATCATTGTTTGAACCATTGCTTGCTCCTCAAACTAGAAATTAATTGTGTAAGTCAATTTTTTATCTCAAAATTCAAATTATTCACTATCTAAATGAGTCTCCACTTACATAATCGATTTGAACACCATTGGGTCAAATTCTAATTGTTGGGGCATATATTTTTTTCCACGGGATGCACACAGTTGTACGGTGGTCATATGGACCATGCACAATAACCTCTCTCTCCCTAGAAAACCAAATTCATTAGTGTTAGAATTAATTCCTTTTTTTCTTGATGCCTTACCCATTCGAATCACCTTCCTAGTCGATTAAACTTCTAACCGGTTGAATCACTTTCATTATTGATTGAATTGAATCATCCCTAGTTGACTTTACTCACTAGTTGATTCCTCACATTGTTAGGTGGCTTACCTTGTAGTTGGGATACTCCACTCATCCTGTCTGAATTCATTTTTCTTGGATGAACCATAATTTTACTGGGCATTTTTAGGCATTGCTCAAGAAATTCCTTCTTTCCTAGGTGTTTTTAGATGTTTCTGTTGGACACACCTACCACACTTAGAGGGGGGGTGAATGAGTGTGGAGCTCTTTTTCCCAAAACTTCCCTCTTGCACAAAAACTCATCAATTAGCATTTAACATTTATTCATTACCCATTGTTTCCATTTATAACCAGTTAGATGTGAGCACATATAAACAACATATATCAGCAATATATCATCAACAAGTCATCACCACAATGAACACAAAGAACACAAGATGTATGTACAATTTTCTT
>JZKD02S0157470.1:0-23418 GCA_000966675.3 Picea glauca
ACTTTTAATACTAAAATGAATAAAGTGGAAAATAATAATGTGAAACCCAAATGTATTTATGAAAAGGGTATGACGAAGGTTTAATTGGGCGATGAAATGTAAGGAATAGTGAAGGGAAAGGTGGATGAAAATACGACATTTCTGAGTCCCAACAATAGGGAGAATATTTTTTGTGTTTGATCCCGTACTGTTTAGTAAGAGCCCTGACCAAATTTGAGGTGAATTGTGTTTCTTGGTCAGTGACCGTTTCCTGAGGTACACCAAAACGAGTGAAAATTTCTTCAAAGAGAAATTCTACAACATATTGTTCATTGGATGAATACAAAGCCTTGGCTTCTACCCACTTCGTTACATAATCCATGCAGACTAAGATGTACTTTTTCCTTCGAGACATGGGGTTGATAGGTCCTACAAAATCTAAATCCCATTTTTCAAAGGGTTTGATCACTACTTGGGATTAGAGAAGCATTTCATCGACTGCAATAGTCTTTCCCATTCTTTAGAAATCATCACAGCTGGCCACATATTTCTTTGCATATTTAAAAATGGTTGGCCAATAATAGCCAGACTGTAGAACCTTGTATGTTTTCCTTCTGCCAACAAAATGGCCTCCACATGGGCCATCATGATGTTGAAATGATGTAACTGGAAAGAGTATTCTATTTATTATTGATGTATTTCTCATTAGATCAATCCCCTTTTGTGGATTGATCATGTAGGGTATTGTAAATAACCAAATCTCCTTTTCCGTATTGGTAAAACCCTAATTGTAATAGCCAGATTGAGAAGTCAGCCATGCCAATGAAAAGTCACCTGCCAGATTGTATAAATAAAGAGGCTAGTGCCTCTGTTGGACACACACTCACTTGTTCATCAGAGCACAAGTTCAGAGCTGCAGTTGGAGAAGAAAGAAGAGAGAGAGAGACACATTCTTGGAGATGAATTTTTGTATTTGTTTGAGTTATCTCTTGGCATTGTATTGGCTATCTATATTAAGGAAGTTTTTGCTGGGTTTTCTCCCCCATGAGGGTTTCCCAGGATAAATAATGTGACTCTTGTGATTGTGTATTTCTCAGTGACCCTATCTATGCTATTGTTATCTAATGAAATGAAATGAAACTCAATAATAACTTAAACCTTAACATGGTATCACTGCTAAGCTGAAGAGAGCATCTTTCACAAGAGAAAGTGAAAAACGTCACTGTTTCCGTACATGCAAATTAGGGATTTTTGTTGGAGAAGTATTTCAGCTCCAAAACCATCTATAAAAGTGTGCCCTTCCTCAAGGATCACTTTGGTATCCTCAGCGCAACTTTTAAGTGGATAGATATCCCAGAAAGTGAAACCCTATTTTTCACAAAGCACCAGAAGTACCAGAAAACCAGAGTACCAGAAGTACCAGAGTACCAGAAGCACCAGAAAACCAGAAGCACCAGTCTAGAAATTCGATGATCAAGATTGAAGGGGTAAAAGTTATAATTTCGGAAATCTAACCACTCCAGGCTACTCGCCTCAACCAAGCGCACCTCCTGGTAAGTTCATAATTTAATTTTGAGCATTTTGATTTTTGGTCATTTTCCTAGCCCTAGGTAAAAGATGTCTGGAAGCACTAAGCTTGTTGACAAGCTGGAAGGTGTGGAAAACTTCTATGCCTAGAAGTATAGGATTTGTCTCATTCTTGAAGATAATTAACTAGCAAGATTCATCAAAGAAGAAGTACTAGAACCCGTCAATGCTGTAGATAAAGAAAAACACCACAAGAAAATAATTAGGGCCAAAAGAATCATTGCAGATTCAATCAAAGATCACTTGATTCCTCATGTGTCATCAAAGAAGACTCTGAAAGAAATGTTTGATGCCCTAACCAGACTATATGAAGGAAAGAACATAAACCAGAAGATGAATCTAAGAACTCAACTCAAGAATACAAGGATGCAGAGAGGAGAATCAATCCAAGAATATTTCTCCAGAATATCTCAATTCAAAGAACAACTAGAAGTGATCAAAGATTCTATAGACAAATACAAACTCATAATGATATCTCTTAATGGTCTCTCAATACCTTGGGATGCATTCATCCAAACCATTTGTGAAATGAAGGAGAAAATACTATTTGACAGTCTGTGGGAAGAATGTATTCAAGAAGAATCGAGAGTAGCCAACCGAGAAGCTTTACTTTCAAGAGACGAATATCAAGCCCTAACTACTCACACTAAAGGAGGAAGAAAGAATTCTTACTTCCAGAAAGAAACTCATAAATAATCTCNAGCTCCAAAACCATCTATAAAAGTGTGCCCTTCCTCAAGGATCACTTTGGTATCCTCAGCCCAAATTTTAAGTGGATAGATATCCCAGAAAGTGAAACCCTATTTTTCACAAAGTACCAGAAGTACCAGAAAACCAGAGTACCAGAAGTACCAAAGTACCAGAAGCACCAGAAAACCAGAAACACCAGTCTAGAAATTCGATGATCAAGCTTGAAGGGGTAAAAGTTATATTTTCGGAAATCTAACCACACTAGGCTACTCGCCTCAACCAAGAGCATCTCCTGGTAAGTTCATAATTTAATTTTGAGCATTTTTATTTTTGGTCATTTTCCTAGCCCTAGGTAAAAGATGTCTGCAAGCACTAAGCTTGCTGACAAGATGGAAGGTGTGGAAAAATTCTGTGCCTGGAAGTATAGGATTGGTCTCATTCTTGAAGAGAATGAACTAGCAATATTCATCAAAGAAGAAGTACTAGAACCCGTCAATGTTGCAGATAAAGCAAAACACCTCAAGGACATAATTAGGGCCAAAAGAATCATTGCAGATTAGATCAAAGATCACTTGATTCTTCATGTGTCATCAAATAAGACTCCGAAATAAATGTTTGATGCCCTAACCAGACTATATGAAGGAAAGAACATAAACCGAAAGATGAATCTAAGAACTCAACTCAAGAATACAAGGATGCAGAGAGGAGAATCAATCCAAGAATATTTCTCCAGAATATCTCAATTCAAAGAAGAACTAGAAGCGATTGGAGATTCTATAGACAAATACAAACTCATAATGACAACTCTTAATGGTCTCTCAAGACCTTGGGATGCATTCATCCAAACCATTTGTGCAATGAAGGAGAAAATACTATTTGAAAGTCTATGGGAAGAATGTATTCAAGAAGAATCAAGAGTAGCCAACCAAGAAGATTTACTTTCAAGAGATGAATATCAAGCCCTAACTACTTACACTAAAGGAGGAAGAAAGAAGTCTTACTTCCAGAAAGAAACTCATAAATAATCTCACACCTAAAAAAAATTCAGTAATAAATAATCTCAACCAAAGAGATTCCAAAAGAAATGACAAAGAAAGGAAAGAGATTACTCATATGTCCAATGCTACCATTGTGTCAGTATGGGACATATTGCGAGACATTGTCTATCTAAACGAGAAGAATACAAGAGGAAAAATAAGAGACAACATGCTCATGGAGTTGAAGATGAAGAGCCACCCGCAAATATGTTAAGAGAACAAATTAAAGACTATGTCTTAATCTCGGCCCTCTCAGGATTGGTAACACCTAGAGAGGACACTTGGTTCATTGGTAGTGGTGCTTCCAAGCACATGATAGGTCAAAGAGATTTTCTCTCTTACCTTTCAGAAAATAAGTTTTCTCAGAAAGTTACACTTGGAGATGATTATCAATACCCTAT
The DNA here is from genome assembly GCA_000966675.3 of Picea glauca. NCBI lineage: Eukaryota > Viridiplantae > Streptophyta > Pinopsida > Pinales > Pinaceae > Picea > Picea glauca. The sequence continues at coordinate 3,695 of JZKD02S0157470.1, forward strand.
CAATGGAGTGGGAGAATCAAACTACAAGCTTAATTGAGGGACTCCAATGAAGATGAAGGACGTACTATATGTACCAGGTTTGACAAAGAACCTACTCTCCATATCAGCTTTAGAAAAGAAAGGCTTCAAAATTTCCTTTATAGATGGAGAAGTTCTTATGTGGGCTAAAGGAGAAACCATGAAAGAAGCAATCTCCATTGGAAAAGAAGAAGGTGGCTTGTATAAACCAAAGGGTTACTCAGAAGCAACTATGACCCATGCCATTGAGAATCCATGTGAACTTTGGCATAGAAGATTAACACACATCAACTACAAGGCACTACCGTATATATGCAAGGAAGTCACAAGTCTACCAGAACTCAAGGTTGATCATGAAGGTGTATGCGATGGATGTGCACAAGGGAAGAACATCAAGAAGAATTTTCCAAAGAGAGACAACAAAGAATAAGGAGTACTATAACTCATTCACTCTGATGTGTGTGGGCCAATTCCATCATCCTTTAATAGTGGGTATGTATACTATGTATCTTTTATTGATGATTATTCTCATAAAACCTGGTTTTACTTGTTGAAATCAAAAGATGAAGTGTTCAGTAAATTCAAGGAATTCAAATCCTTGATAGAGAATCTTTCTGAAAGAAATATCAAAATACTCAGGTCAGATAATAGAGGAGAATACATCTCAAAAGAGTTTGTAAACTATTTCAAAGATATCGGGATTAAGAGGGAGCTCACCACTCCTTACAATCCTCAGCAAAACAATGCGGCAGAAAGAAAGAATAGAACGATAATGGAAGCAATGAAGACCATGATCCATGATCAATATATTCTAATGTGCTTATGGGAAGAAGCAACAAAAAACATCAGCATATGTTCAAAACCGATTGTCCCATAGTTCACTTGTGTTCAAGACCCCTGAAGAGATGTTCTCTAGAAAGAATCCAAAATCAAGCCATCTCAAAATATTTGGCTGCCCAATATTTGTGCATATTCCGAAAGAGAAGAGAAACAAGTTGGACCCTTCAAGAAANCATAATTTAATTTTGAGCATTTTTATTTTTGGTCATTTTCCTAGCCCTAGGTAAAAGATGTCTGCAAGCACTAAGCTTGCTGACAAGATGGAAGGTGTGGAAAAATTCTGTGCCTAGAAGTATAGGATTGGTCTCATTCTTGAAGAGAATGAACTAGCAATATTCATCAAAGAAGAAGTACCAGAACCCGTCGATGTTGCAGATAAAGCAAAACACCTCAAGGACATAATTAGGGCCAAAAGAATCATTGCAGATTAGATCAAAGATCACTTGATTCTTCATGTGTCATCAAAGAAGACTCTGAAATAAATGTTTGATGCCCTAACCAGACTATATGAAGGAAAGAACATAAACCGGAAGATGAATCTAAGAACTCAACTCAAGAATACAAGGATGCAGAGAGGAGAATCAATCCAAGAATATTTCTCCAGAATATCTCAATTCAAAGAAGAACTAGAAGTGATCGGAGATTCTATAGACAAATACAAACTCATAATGACAAATCTTAATGGTCTCTCAAGACCTTGGGATGCATTCATCCAAACCATTTGTGCAATGAAGGAGAAAATACTATTTGAAAGTCTGTGGGAAGAATGTATTCAAGAAGAATCAAGAGTAGCCAACCAAGAAGATTTACTTTCAAGAGACGAATATCAAGCCCTAACTACTTACACTAAAGGAGGAAGAAAGAAGTCTTACTTCCAGAAAGAAACTCATAAAGAATATCACACCTAAAAAAAATTCAGTAATAAATAATCTCAACCAAAGAGATTCCAAAAGAAATGACAAAGAAAGGAAAGAGATTACTCATATGTCCAATGCTACCATTGTGTCAGTATGGGACATATTGCGAGACATTGTCTATCTAAACGAGAAGAATACAAGAGGAAAAATAAGAGACAACATGCTCATGGAGTTGAAGATGAAGAGCCACCCGCAAATATGTTAAGAGAACAAATTAAAGACTATGTCTTAATCTCGGCCCTCTCAGGATTGGTAACACCTAGAGAGGACACTTGGTTCATTGGTAGTGGTGCTTCCAAGCACATGATAGGTCAAAGAGATTTTCTCTCTTACCTTTCAGAAAATAAGTTTTCTCAGAAAGTTACACTTGGAGATGATTATCAATACCCTATCAATGGAGTGGGAGAATCAAACTACAAGCTTAATTGAGGGACTCCAATGAAGATGAAGGACGTACTATATGTACCAGGTTTGACAAAGAACCTACTCTCCATATCAGCTTTAGAAAAGAAAGGCTTCAAAATTTCCTTTATAGATGGAGAAGTTCTTATGTGGGCTAAAGGAGAAACCATGAAAGAAGCAATCTCCATTGGAAAAGAAGAAGGTGGCTTGTATAAACCAAAGGGTTACTCAGAAGCAACTATGACCCATGCCATTGAGAATCCATGTGAACTTTGGCATAGAAGATTAACACACATCAACTACAAGGCACTACCGTATATATGCAAGGAAGTCACAAGTCTACCAGAACTCAAGGTTGATCATGAAGGTGTATGCGATGGATGTGCACAAGGGAAGAACATCAAGAAGAATTTTCCAAAGAGAGACAACAAAGAATAAGGAGTACTATAACTCATTCACTCTGATGTGTGTGGGCCAATTCCATCATCCTTTAATAGTGGGTATGTATACTATGTATCTTTTATTGATGATTATTCTCATAAAACCTGGTTTTACTTGTTGAAATCAAAAGATGAAGTGTTCAGTAAATTCAAGGAATTCAAATCCTTGATAGAGAATCTTTCTGAAAGAAATATCAAAATACTCAGGTCAGATAATAGAGGAGAATACATCTCAAAAGAGTTTGTAAACTATTTCAAAGATATCGGGATTAAGAGGGAGCTCACCACTCCTTACAATCCTCAGCAAAACAATGCGGCAGAAAGAAAGAATAGAACGATAATGGAAGCAATGAAGACCATGATCCATGATCAATATATTCTAATGTGCTTATGGGAAGAAGCAACAAAAAACATCAGCATATGTTCAAAACCGATTGTCCCATAGTTCACTTGTGTTCAAGACCCCTGAAGAGATGTTCTCTAGAAAGAATCCAAAATCAAGCCATCTCAAAATATTTGGCTGCCCAATATTTGTGCATATTCCGAAAGAGAAGAGAAACAAGTTGGACCCTTCAAGAAAGAAAGGAATATTTTTTGGATACCGTGAGGTCTCGAAGGCCTTCAGGGTTTATATACCAGGTCACCATCATATTGAGATCAACAGGGATGTGACCTTTGATGAAGATGAAACACTCAAGAAATCAAGAAGATTACAGCTTGAAGAAGTATATGAAGAGGAACTTGTAGCTCCCAGAGTTGCAGAATCAGTGAGGAAGGTTCTTAGAGTAGTAGAACCAGTGAGGGAAGTCATAGATTCCCCTGATGAGGAAATTATAGAATATGATGACATAGTATAATTTCAAGAACCTCCTTAGATGATGATATCCCATAAGAGAAAGCTTGCTTGGGCTAGAGAGATTATTCAATATGGAGAGAAGTATGGTGTTCCCGAAGGAACCACGAGACAAGTAAAGAGACCTAAGACATTGTCTAGTTATATGGCTTTGATGTGTGATCTCTTACAGAAGGAGCCTACCTTCTTTGAAGAAGCCATTCAGAAGAAAGAATGGGCATATGGCATGATAGAAGAATACCAATCCATAATTAAGAATGATGTATGGGAAATAGTTCCCAGACTGAAGAGAAAGGACACAATATCTTCCAAATGGATTTTCAAAATAAAACATGCTTCTTATGGAAGTATTGAGAAGTATAAAACAAGGTTTGTCGCTCATGGATTTTCTCAAAAGGAAGGCATTGACTATGAAGAGACATTCACTCCTGTAGCCAGATACACTTCTATCAGAACCATCATAGTCCTTGCAACTAAGATGAAGTGGAAGTTACACCAGATGGACGTAAAGACAACCTTAATAAATGGTGTTATTGAAGAAGAATTGTATATAGAACAACCTCAAGGATTTAAAGTTGAAGACATGAAGAATCATGTCTGGAAGTTGAAAAAGGCTATGTATGGGTTGAAGCAAGCCCTTAGAGTTTGGTATGGAAGAATAGATAGTTTTCTGANTCACACCTAAAAAAAATTCAGTAATAAATAATCTCAACCAAAGAGATTCCAAAAGAAATGACAAAGAAAGGAAAGAGATTACTCATATGTCCAATGCTACCATTGTGTCAGTATGGGACATATTGCGAGACATTGTCTATCTAAACGAGAAGAATACAAGAGGAAAAATAAGAGACAACATGCTCATGGAGTTGAAGATGAAGAGCCACCCGCAAATATGTTAAGAGAACAAATTAAAGACTATGTCTTAATCTCGGCCCTCTCAGGATTGGTAACACCTAGAGAGGACACTTGGTTCATTGGTAGTGGTGCTTCCAAGCACATGATAGGTCAAAGAGATTTTCTCTCTTACCTTTCAGAAAATAAGTTTTCTCAGAAAGTTACACTTGGAGATGATTATCAATACCCTATCAATGGAGTGGGAGAATCAAACTACAAGCTTAATTGAGGGACTCCAATGAAGATGAAGGACGTACTATATGTACCAGGTTTGACAAAGAACCTACTCTCCATATCAGCTTTAGAAAAGAAAGGCTTCAAAATTTCCTTTATAGATGGAGAAGTTCTTATGTGGGCTAAAGGAGAAACCATGAAAGAAGCAATCTCCATTGGAAAAGAAGAAGGTGGCTTGTATAAACCAAAGGGTTACTCAGAAGCAACTATGACCCATGCCATTGAGAATCCATGTGAACTTTGGCATAGAAGATTAACACACATCAACTACAAGGCACTACCGTATATATGCAAGGAAGTCACAAGTCTACCAGAACTCAAGGTTGATCATGAAGGTGTATGCGATGGATGTGCACAAGGGAAGAACATCAAGAAGAATTTTCCAAAGAGAGACAACAAAGAATAAGGAGTACTATAACTCATTCACTCTGATGTGTGTGGGCCAATTCCATCATCCTTTAATAGTGGGTATGTATACTATGTATCTTTTATTGATGATTATTCTCATAAAACCTGGTTTTACTTGTTGAAATCAAAAGATGAAGTGTTCAGTAAATTCAAGGAATTCAAATCCTTGATAGAGAATCTTTCTGAAAGAAATATCAAAATACTCAGGTCAGATAATAGAGGAGAATACATCTCAAAAGAGTTTGTAAACTATTTCAAAGATATCGGGATTAAGAGGGAGCTCACCACTCCTTACAATCCTCAGCAAAACAATGCGGCAGAAAGAAAGAATAGAACGATAATGGAAGCAATGAAGACCATGATCCATGATCAATATATTCTAATGTGCTTATGGGAAGAAGCAACAAAAAACATCAGCATATGTTCAAAACCGATTGTCCCATAGTTCACTTGTGTTCAAGACCCCTGAAGAGATGTTCTCTAGAAAGAATCCAAAATCAAGCCATCTCAAAATATTTGGCTGCCCAATATTTGTGCATATTCCGAAAGAGAAGAGAAACAAGTTGGACCCTTCAAGAAATAAAGGAATATTTGTTGGATACTGTGAGGTCGCGAAGGCCTTCAGGGTTTATATACTAGGTCACCATCATATTGAGATCAACAGGGATGTGACCTTTGATGAAGATGCAACACTCAAGAAATCAAGAAGATTCCAGCTTGAAGAAGTATATGAAGAGGAACTTGTAGCTCCCAGAGTTGCAGAATCAGTGAGGAAGGTTCCTAGAGTTGTAGAACCAGTGAGGGAAGTCATAGATTCCTCTGATGAGGAAATTATAGAATATCATGACATGGTATAATTTCAAGAACCTCCTTAGATGATGATATCCCATAAGAGAAAGCTTGCTTGGGCTAGAGATCTTATTCAATATGGAGAGAAGTATGGTGTTCCCGAAGGAACCACGAGACAAGTAAAGAGACCTAAGACATTCTCTAGTTATATGGCTTTGATGTGTGATCTCTTAGAGAAGGATCCTACCTTCTTTGAAGAAGCCATTCAGAAGAAAGAATGGGCATATGGCATGACAGAAGAATACCAATCTATAATTAAGAATGATGTATGGGAAATAGTTCCCAGACTGAAGAGAAAGGACACAATATCTTCCAAATGGATTTTCAAAATAAAACATGCTTCTTATGGAAGTATTGAGAAGTATAAAACAAGGTTTGTCGCTCATGGATTTTCTCAAAAGGAAGGCATTGACTATGAAGAGACATTCACTCCTGTAGCCAGATACACTTCTATCAGAACCATCATAGTCCTTGCAACTAAGATGAAGTGGAAGTTACACCAGATGGACGTAAAGACAACCTTAATAAATGGTGTTATTGAAGAAGAATTGTATATAGAACAACCTCAAGGATTTAAAGTTGAAGACATGAAGAATCATGTCTGGAAGTTGAAAAAGGCTATGTATGGGTTGAAGCAAGCCCTTAGAGTTTGGTATGGAAGAATAGATAGTTTTCTGACGATATTGGGATTTACCAAGAGTAAAGCTGATTCTAACCTCTACTTCAAAGTTATGAATGACGAGCCGATGATATTTCTACTGTATGTGGATGACTTATTCTTAATTGGAGAAGAAAATCTCATCACAGAATGTAAGAAGAAGCTCGCTTCATAATTTGAGATGAAAGACCTTGGCCTAATGCATTATTTCTTAGGTCTTGAGGTATGGCAGAGCTCAGAGAGAATCTTCCTTAACCAAGGGAAGTATGCAGTTGAAATCCTGAAGAGATGTGATATGTTGGAGTGCAAKTCCATGAATWCACCCATGGAAATGAAGATGAAGCTTCTGGTCAACACTTCATCAGAATTGATTGATGCCAYRTTGTATAGACAGATCATTGGATCGYTGATGTATCTAACGAACACTAGASCAAGTATCTATTTTTCTGTGAACCYRTTGAGTCATTTTCTGGTAGAAGCCATACATGTTCACCTAGTTKCTKCAAAACATGTGATGAGGTACCTTAAGGGTACATTAGATTGTTGTCTCAGCTATGATGGAGATCATGATTTCATACTGAGTGGGTACACTGATTCAGATTGGGCTAGAAGTATCTCTGATGGGAAGAGCACTTCAGGATGCTGTTTTAGTTTGGGATCAACCATGATCTCATGGAAGAGTAGGAAGCAATCAAGTATTTCTCTCAGTACAATGGAAGCATAATACATTGCTGCGTGTTCTGCCAGTTGTGAAGCCATATGGCTTCGTAATTTATTGACTGGTCTATTCGACCTAGAGATGGAAGCAACAACGATCCTATGTGATAACCGGAGCTGTATAAAGATGACAAACAATCTTATATTTCATGAGAAGTCAAAGAACATAGAGATCTGATACCATTACATCCGTGACATGGTGCAGAGAGGAGCCATAAAGCTCCAATATGTTAGCATGGATGAACATGTTGCCGATGTGTTGACCAAGCCTCTATCTCATGTAAAGTTTGAGAACTTTCAAGATAAATTTGGTATAGTCCAAAAGGACCTCCTTCGATAGGGGGAGTAGTGTTGTGTTGATATGACATCCTAGTGCTGTGCTTCCATCTTAATTGTTGTGTGGTGATGGCAGCCTAGCACTGTGCTTCCAGCTTAATTGTTGTGTTGTGATTCCAGCTTAATTGTTGTGTTGTGATTCCAACTTAATTGTTGTTTTGTGATTCCGGCTTAATTGCTGTGTTGTGATTCTATCTTAATTTATGTGTTGTGATTCCAGATTAATTGTTGTGTTGTGATTCCAACTTAACTTCTGTGTTGTGATTCTAGCTTAATTGTTGTGTTGTGATTCCAACTTAACTTCTGTGTTGTGATTCTAGCTTAATTGTTGTGTAGTGTGCCAACCTCATGCTATGATGATGTGCCAGACTAGTGCTATGATGATGTGGCCAACCTCATGCTGTGATGATGATGTATTAGTTTTATACTAATCCATATTGATGCAAATGATGATTTCATTCCATTGTGAATGGCGATGTTGTTGATGAGAAAAATTTCTGATGATTTATAGATACGCCAGTCAGTGTTCCAAGATGTTGTTGATGATGTTTTCCTATCACTCACTTGATGTTGTTGATGATGCTGTCCTCTCTCTCACCCGATGTTGTTGTATAATACCCTTCTTGTTAAGGGGGAGTGTTGAAATAATGTAACTGCAAAGAGTACTCTATTCATTATTGATGTATTACTCATTATATCAATCCCCTTTTGCGTATTGACCATGTCAGATATTGTAAATAACCAAATCCCCTTTTGTGGATTGGTAAAACCCTAATTTTAATAGCCAGATTGAGAAGTCGACCCTGCCAGTGAAAAGTTACCTGCCGGATTGTATAAATAAAGAGGCTAGCGCCTCATTTGGACACAGACTCACTTGTTCATCAGAGCACATGTTCAGAGCTGTAGTTGGAGACTAAAGAAGAGAGAGAGAGGCACATTCTTGGAGAGGAATTTCGGTATTTGTTTGAGTTATCTCTTGGCATTGTATTGACTATCTATATCAAGGAAGTTTTTGCTGGGTTTTCTCCCCCATGAGGGTTTTCCAAAATAAATAATGTGTCTCTTGCGATTTTGTATTTCTTAGTGATCCTATCTATTCTATGGTTATCTGATGAAATGAAATGAAACTCAATAATATATTAAACCTTAACACATGACATGCTCTGAAAATATCCTGCATCTCTTCCTCTTGAACACATCTTCTGAATACCAAATCAGGTCCAGTTCAGTATAAGCAATCATCATGCCACATATAATTGGTACTTAGCTGGATAATTCTTTGTTTCTCTTGGGAGGACATACTTTGAGGTAGCTTTCCTGTTACAAGATAGTTGGCTACATTTTCATACCAAGGGGTGTAAGTAGAAATGGAAAATAAATCCTCATCCAAGAAATACTCATCTACTAGAGTATTGTCACCTGTATGAATAAGCCTAGATAAGAAATCAACAACTAAGTTGTCTCTTCGAGGTCTATCAATAATGGTAATATTGAATTCTTGTAGTAATAATAGCCATCTAGTCACTCTAGAATTTGTAATAGGCTTGTTCATNACCCGTTGTTGTTGTATAATACCCTTCTTGTTAAGGGGGAGTGTTGAAATAATGTAACTGCAAAGAGTACTCTATTCATTATTGATGTATTACTCATTAGATCAATCCCCTTTTGCGTATTGACCATGTCAGATATTGTAAATAACCAAATCCCCTTTTGTGGATTGGTAAAACCCTAATTGTAATAGCCAAATTGAGAAGTCGGCCCTGCCAGTGAAAAGTTACCTGCCAGATTGTATAAATAAAGAGGCTAGCGCCTCATTTGGACACAGACTCACTTGTTCATCAGAGCACATGTTCAGAGCTGTAGTTGGAGAATAAAGAAGAGAGAGAGAGGCACATTCTTGGAGAGGAATTTCGATATTTGTTTGAGTTATCTCTTGGCATTGTATTGGCTATCTATATCAAGGAAGTTTTTGTTGGGTTTTCTCACCCATGAGGGTTTTCCAGAATAAATAATGTGTCTCTTGCGATTTTGTATTTCTTAGTGATCCTATCTATTCTATGGTTATCTGATGAAATGAAATGAAACTCAATAATATATTAAACCTTAACACATGACATGCTCTGAAAATATCCTGCATCTCTTCCTCTTGAACACATCTTCTGAATACCAAATCAGGTCCAGTTCAGTATAAGCAATCATCATGCCACATATAATTGGTACTTAGCTGGATAATTCTTTGTTTCTCTTGGGAGGACATACTTTGAGGTAGCTTTCCTGTTACAAGATAGTTGGCTACATTTTCATACCAAGGGGTGTAAGTAGAAATGGAAAATAAATCCTCATCCAAGAAATACTCATCTACTAGAGTATTGTCACCTGTATGAATAAGCCTAGATAAGAAATCAACAACTAAGTTGTCTCTTCGAGGTCTATCAATAATGGTAATATTGAATTCTTGTAGTAATAATAGCCATCTAGTCACTCTAGAATTTGTAATAGGCTTGTTCATTAAAAATCTGATGGTTGAATGGTCAGTATGCACAAAGACTTCATATCCTATTATATAGTGTCTAAACTTGTTTATGGCATGTACTATTGAAAAAAATTCTTTTTCCATGACAGTGTAATTTACTTCAGTAGGTGAGAGATTCTTGCTGACAAAGTATATATCATAAGGAATCTATCCTTCCCTTTCTCTTAAGACAATCCCCAAAGCGGTATCTAAGGCATATGTGAAAATATGGAAAGGAAGAGACCAACTTGGTCCTCTCAAAACAGGGGCACTTGACAACTTTATTTTCAAGATTTCAAAGGAGATTTGGCATTGTTCATTCCATCAAAATTCAACATCTTTTGTCAACAGTTTGAATAGGGGGGAAGATAGGTTTGTAAATCTTTGAATGAACCTCCTATAGTAGCCAACATGCCCTAAGAAAATTATGACTTCCTTCTATGAGGTAGGGATCTTGATTTGGGAAATAATGCCAATCTTGGCAGGTCTACACTTTTTTTGTACCAGAGATGTGGTGACCTAGAACAATTCCCCCAGTGAGAAACATTCTAGACTTTTCATTACTGAGTGAAAGGTTGGTCTCTTTACACCTAACCATTACTTTCTCCAAATTGTCCAATGCCTGTTGGAAATCATCCACGTACATTGTGAAGTCATCGATGTAGAATTCCACACAGTCATGGGTCAAATCAAAGAAAATAGCCAAGAAAACCCTTTGAAAGGTAGAAGGGGCATTACATAAACCAAAAGGAAGAACCCTATAAGCATAGGTACCCCAAGAGCAGGTAAATGTGGTCTTATCTTGGTCTTCTGGTGAAATTTGGATTTGGTTGTAACCACTAAACCCATCCAAGAAAGAAAAATACTTCTTCCTAGAAAAAGTGTTTAAGAACTGATCTATGAAAGGCAAGGAAAAGTAATCTCTATAGGTGGCCTTGTTTAACTCTCAAAAGTCCACACAAATCCTCCATTTTCTGTTTTTATTAGGTACAATAACTAATGGGATGACCCACTTGTTATTTGATATAGGGTAAATGAAATTGGCTTGTAAGAGTTTCTGGAGTCCTTCTTTCACTATGTCCTTCAAGGCTGGATTCATTCTTCTTTCGGGCTGCCTTACAGGTATGATTTGATCGTTAGTGTAAATATGATGCATACAAGTGTTTGGGTGGATCCCTTTTATGTTGGAGTAATCCCATGCAAAAGCACCACATTGCCCTTGAATCATCTATATCAACTTTTGTTGTTGATCTATTTCTAAACTAGCATTGATATACAAAGATTTCCCAGGATTGATTTCAACAGGATGAACAAACGATTCTTTCCCTTCATCTATTTGTGAAACAGTGGCTACTATAGAAGTGGAAGGGTGCCAAATTTCTTGAAATTTGGAGCTAAAGATATGTGTATAGTTAGGGAAAGATTGAGGATATTCAATGTATGCTGAATCAACCAAGAATAGACTTAAAATTTGTTCTTCAGTTTGATATTTCACTCCTTTTACTTGTTCAAGTGTCAAGAAGGGTTGAGTACAATCCTCCTCCCCATAGGGATTCTCCAACCAGAGAGGAACTTCAGTGGCCGGTTGGGCGGGGGGAAAAAGGATAAGTTTTTGACTTTGAGTGCCATTGGAAATTGTCATCTCTCCAGATTGACAACTAATAAATACATCAATAATGGCCAAACAGGGTCGACTGAGTACTACTGGGTGTGTTGTTTTTGAGGATTTGGGATGAATTACTAAGAAATCGATGGGGTATTCCCAAGAAGCCAAGGTAACTACTATATTGTCTAAACTTCTTGCTGGGGTGATGACTGATTTGTCTGCAAGCTCCATCAAAGTTTTTGTTGGTATTAGATGATCTAGTTATAGTGTGTTCATAGTGTTTACTGAAATAACATTTACTGTTGCCCCTAGATCAATCCGTGTGTTTGGAAAATCAACACCATTAATTTCTATGGTTACCACTAGGTTCCCTGGATCACTATACTTAGATGGCATTTCTGTTATAAACTATGACAATTGTCCAATCACCTGTATGATAGAAGGCTCCTTCCTCTTCCTCCCTGGCTTCTTAATGCAAAGGTCCCTTACAATTTTAGCATAAATAGGTATATCTTTGATGGCCTGTAGTAGGGGGATTCACACATATATTTCTAATTTCATCCTCTATATTGTGTCCTAGATGTTCCTCAGCTTTCTTTACAAGTAGCCTTTCTATATAAGGAGGAGTGTTTGTTTTCTGAGGTGTTTCTGTTGCATGAGAATTGGGAGGAGGAGCTTATTGTTGTACAAGGGTGTTTCTTTCTTCATTTAATGGATTAGACATTTGTTCTTCTCTTTGTACTATTTAAATATCTATTTGTTCTTCTTTTTGTTNAATTCCCCCAGTGAGAAACATTCTAGACTTTTCATTACTGAGTGAAAGGTTGGTCTCTTTACACCTAACCATTACTTTCTCCAAATTGTCCAATGCCTGTTGGAAATCATCCACGTACATTGTGAAGTCATCGATGTAGAATTCCACACAGTCATGGGTCAAATCAAAGAAAATAGCCAAGAAAACCCTTTGAAAGGTAGAAGGGGCATTACATAAACCAAAAGGAAGAACCCTATAAGCATAGGTACCCCAAGAGCAGGTAAATGTGGTCTTATCTTGGTCTTCTGGTGAAATTTGGATTTGGTTGTAACCACTAAACCCATCCAAGAAAGAAAATTACTTCTTCCTAGAAAAAGTGTTTAAGAACTGATCTATGAAAGGCAAGGAAAAGTAATCTCTATAGGTGGCCTTGTTTAACTCTCGAAAGTCCACACAAATCCTCCATTTCCTGTTTTTATTAGGTACAATAACTAATGGGATGACCCACTTGTTATTTGATATAGGGTAAATGAAATTGTCTTGTAAGAGTTTCTGGAGTCCTTCTTTCACTATGTCCTTCAAGGCTGGATTCATTCTTCTTTCGGGCTGCCTTACAGGTATGATTTGATCGTTAGTGTAAATATGATGCATACAAGTGTTTGGGTGGATCCCTTTTATGTTAGAGTAATCCCATGCAAAAGCACCACATTTCCCTTGAATCATCTGTATCAACTTTTGTTGTTGATCTATTTCTAAACTAGCATTGATATACAAAAATTTCCCAGGATTGATTTCAACAGGCTGAACAAACGATTCTTTCCCTTCATCTATTTGTGAAACAATGTCTACTATAGAAGTGGAAGGGTGCCAAATTTCTTGAAATTCGGAGCTAAAGATATGTGTATAGTTAGGGAAAGATTGAGGATATTCAATGTATGCTGAATCAACCAAGAATAGACTTAAAATTTGTTCTTCAGTTTGATATTGCACTCCTTTTACTTGTTCAAGTGTCAAGAAGGGTTGAGTACAATCCTCCTCCCCATAGGGATTCTCCAACCAGAGAGGAACTTCAGTGGCCGGTTGGGCGGGGGGAAAAAGGATAAGTTTTTGACTTTGAGTGCCATTGGAAATTGTCATCTCTCCAGATTGACAACTAATAAATACATCAACAATGGCCAAACAGGGTTGACTGAGTACTACTGGGTGTGTTGTTTTTGAGGATTTGGGATGAATTACTAAGAAATCGACGGGGTATTCCCAAGAAGCCAAGGTAACTACTATATTGTCTAAACTTCCTGCTGGGGTGATGACTGATTTGTCTGCAAGCTCCATCAAAGTTTTTGTTGGTATTAGATGATCTAGTTATAGTGTGTTCATAGTGTTTACTGAAATAACATTTACTGTTGCCCCTAGATCAATCCGTGTGTTTGGAAAATCAACACCATTAATTTCTATGGTTACCACTAGGTTCCCTGGATCACTATACTTAGATGGCATTTCTGTTATAAACTATGACAATTGTCCAATCACCTGTATGATAGAAGGCTCCTTCCTCTTCCTCCCTGGCTTCTTAATGCAAAGGTCCCTTACAATTTTAGCATAAATAGGTATATCTTTGATGGCCTGTAGTAGGGGGATTCACACATATATTTCTAAKTTCATCCTCTATATTGTGTCCTAGATGTTCCTCAKCTTTCTTTACAAGTAGCCTTTCTATATAAGGAGGAGTGTTTGTTTTCTGAGGTGTTTCTGTTGCATGAGAATTGGGAGGAGGAGCTTATTGTTGTACAAGGGTGTTTCTTTCTTCATTTAATGGATTAGACATTTGTTCTTCTCTTTGTACTATTTAAATATCTATTTGTTCTTCTTTTTGTTCTGTGTGATTATCTACATGTTCTTCTTCTTGAATAACCATAGTAGGATTTGTTTTATTAACAACCCTCCTTGATCTTAATTCAATTCGACTAAATGGAGCTGGAGTTGTTACATAAGTGGGGAAGTTTTGTACTTCAAGGTTTTGTACATGTTGTGTAGGCCTGTTATTTGGGTTAGGGATAGGTTGTGCAGGAATAGGGGTAAGCCGAGGAGGATTTTTAATGGGTGAAACTTGCATTTGTTGCTGCATATTTGGATTCATAGGTAGTGCAAGTTGTTGTTGCAGCTGTGGAGGTGGAAGAAGTGCATGAGGATTAAATCCCGGGAGCAACTGAGAAATATTTGAAGGGTATTGTGGGTAGGTGGGAAAATTTGTTGGCTAAAAGGGGACATTCCCATATGCAGTCCCTCTCCATCCTTGTTTCCAAGATTGGATTTGTGGTTGTTGTGGTGACCATTGAGGATAAGACATGGGAGGTACCCATAGCTATTGTGGATATTGTGTAGTTGGGTCTACAAACATATTGGGATTTTGTTGTCTCCATGGTCTCTTAGGAGGGTAGGATGTTTTAGGTTCTCTACCTCCCCTGAATATGGATTTAAGTCTAGGTAAATAAGGGAACTTGTTAATAGGGTGATCTTCTATACAGAGGCCACAAATTTCAATAACATTAAGGGGGAATTCCTTTTTGGGTTGATTTTTCCTACACTGGTGACAGAAAATTGCCAACGCAACATTTTCTTCCTCTTGTTTTCCTTTTAATTTTTATGGTATCAAGTTGGGAACTGATGATGTTTAGGATGTCTATTTTGAAGCTTTCTAACAAATTCCCCAATTCAATCCTAGTAACACCTCCTGATGTAGGTTTAACAATTCTGTTTGTAGGATCCCTTATACCTTTTCCAGTTTTGGCTTGACTGCGAGAGTATATTTTACAATACTCTGCTATGTCTGCAAATGGATTTTCATACACATCCCTAGAACTCATGAGGTTTAGTAATTCAATGTAGTCATCCATTACACCCTTTATAAATATAGTCCTAACTATAGCTGTGTCTAAGGAAAATTTCTTAGTCTTTTGGTAGTTATATAAGAACCTTTCTAGGTAGTCTTCTAGGGTTTCTTCCTCAGATTACTGCATCTTAAATATGTCATTCCTAGCATCCCTAGGTCTACAATAATATTTATATTTCTAGAGGAAGGTCTACTTCATACCATCCCAAGACAAGATGGTGTGTTCCCTTAGGCTCATAAACCACCTTAGTGTCGAATCTTCCAGTGTAGCTGGAAATAGTTTTATTTTTTGTGCATTATC
Organism: Picea glauca; assembly: GCA_000966675.3. Classification (NCBI taxonomy): domain Eukaryota; kingdom Viridiplantae; phylum Streptophyta; class Pinopsida; order Pinales; family Pinaceae; genus Picea; species Picea glauca. The sequence continues at coordinate 19,324 of JZKD02S0157470.1, forward strand.
AGTGTACTTATAACTTCTACATAGTATATCAAATTCAAAAAAAAAGGAGTCGGGATCTTCTATTGACATACCATGGAAGTGAGGCAATGAGGACAATGGGAGGTTCTTTATGGAAACATCTCTAGAGATGTCCAATATGGGGAATCCAAATGTCTCTGTTTCATTAGCTGCATTTCCTTATTCTTCTGCCATATCTCCAAACAATTTGTAGGGTGGTGGTGAAGNACTTCAAGGTTTTGTACATGTTGTGTAGGCTTGTTATTCGGGTTAGGGATAGGTTGTGCAGGAATAGGGGTAAGCCGAGGAGGATTTTTAATGGGTGCAACTTGCATTTGTTGCTACATATTTGGATTCATAGGTAGTGCAAGTTGTTGTTGCAGCTATGGAGGTGGAAGAAGTGCATGAGGATTAAATCCCGAGAGAAACTGAGAAATATTTGAAGGGTATTGTGGGTAGGTGGGAAAATTTGTTGGCTAAAAGGGGACATTCCCATATGCAGGCCCTCTCCATCCTTGTTTCCAAGATTGGATTTGTGGTTGTTGTGGTGACCATTGAGGATAAGACATGGGAGGTACCCATAGCTGTTGTGGATATTGTGTAGTTGGGTCTACAAACATATTGGGATTTTGTTGTCTCCATGGTCTCTTAGGAGGGTAGGATGTTTTAGGTTCTCTGCCTCCCTTGAATATGGATTTAAGTCCAGGTAAATAAGGGCACTCATTAATAGGGTTATATTCTATACAGAGGCCACAAATTTAAATAACATTAAGGGGGAATTCCTTTTTGAGATGATTTTTCCTACACTGGTGACAGAAAATTGCCAATGCAACATTTTCTTCCTCTTGTTTTCCTTTTAATTTTTATGGTATCAAGTTGGGAACTGATGATGTTTAGGATGTCTATTTTGAATCTTTCTAACAAATTCCCTAATTCAATCCTAGTAACACCTCCTGATGTAGGTTTAACAATTCTGTTTGTAGGATCCCTTATACCTTTTCTAGTTTTGGCTTGACTGCGAGAGTATCTTTTACAATACTCTGCTATGTTTGCAAACGGATTTTGATACACATCCCTAGAACTCATGAGGTTTAGTAATTCAATGTAGTCATCCATTACACCCTTTAGAAATATAGTCCTAACTATAGCTGTGTCTAAGGAAAATTGCTTAGTCTTTTGGTAGTTATATAGGAACCTTTCTAGGTAGTCTTCCAGGGTTTCTTCCTCAGATTGCTGCATCTTAAATATGTCATTCCTAGCATCCCTAGGTCTACAGTAATATTTATATTTCTAGAGGAAGGTCTACTTCATACCATCCCAAGACAAGATGGTGTGTTCCCTTAGGCTCATAAACCACCTTAGTGTCGAATCTTCCAGTGTAGCTGGAAATAGTTTTATTTTTTGTGCATTATTAGTGTAATTATAAATTCTACATAGTATATCAAATTCAAACAAAAAGGAGTCAGGATCTTATATTGACATACCATGGAAGTGATGCAATGAAGACAATGGAATGTTCTTCATGGAAACATCTCTAGAGATGTCCAATATGGGGAATCCAAATGTCTCTGTTTCATTAGTTGCCTTTCCTTATTCTTCTGCCATATCTCCAAACAATTTGTAGGGTGGTGGTGAAGCCTTCCCACGAAGTGATGGTTCAAACACTGGGTTGTGAAGTATATCTAAATGTTCCAATGTCTTGTGTGATTCCCCAACAAAAGATGCAACTTCCTCTATCACTACCTCTATTTATTTTCCGGCTCCTTCTGATTGGGTCGCTAGTGCTTCTCCTCTTGCATGTTGTATTATGCTTTCAATCTGAACAATGGTTTCAGATTTAGTTTCTTTGGTTGTTGTTTCAATTGCTACTTTTGAGCTCTCTGTTATGAGAATTTTTTTTGCACGAATTTTAGATGAATTAGTGTGGGTGGGGGGGTTTGTTGTTTGTTTTTCTATTTTTTCTGCAATTTTGGGAGCACTACATCTTCCTTTATTATCTATGTACTTTCTCATAAAAGAAATTTCAATACAAAAAAAACATAGATTTATAACTATCAAAAGTAAGAGGGAAACCTGACTTTGGAGCAACCCCACCAAAGTGGATGCGCAGGTTCTTACCTCTCATCTTACCATCTTCTCTCTGCCCTCAAATTGTCCTTAAATCCAATCCAAACTTCATCAAACCAATCAAAAAAATTCAAAATGATACCTATTATCGTTTACAACTCCCCAACAATGACGCCAAAATGTTGGTGTATAAATATGTTCAATATATTACACTCATTTATATGTTAATCCAGGATTCGTAATCGAAAGAGTTACTACACTATATGTGCTGAGAACATGTAACCTATCTATGTGTGTAGTATATAGTTTAAGAAAGAAATAATTAATAACATAACACTCCGTTTTTAAGATTTCTGAATACTTCACATAACTTCAAACTTAGAAGAGAAAACTGATAATAAAACTTCTCAAGCAAAACAATTAATCAAAGGATTCTTTCTTAGGTGACAAGTCTATTCATTCCAAGCTTATGAATTAGAGAGATGAACTTAAGATCTTGTTTCTTGTAGCAATCAAAACACTAATTATCAATCAACTTCAGTCACTCTTGAAACAAAAATAAATTCTCACNGGGAGGTACCCATAGCTGTTGTGGATATTGTGTAGTTGGGTCTACAAACATATTGGGATTTTGTTGTCTCCATGGTCTCTTAGGAGGGTAGGATGTTTTAGGTTCTCTGCCTCCCCTGAATATGGATTTAAGTCTAGGTAAATAACGGAACTCGTTAATAGGGTGATCTTCTATACAGAGGCCACAAATTTCAATAACATTAAGGGGGAATTCCTTTTTGGGATGATTTTTCCTACACTGGTGACAGAAAATTGGCAACGCAACATTTTCTTCCTCTTGTTTTCCTTTTAATTTTTATGGTATCAAGTTGGGAACTGATGATGTTTAGGATGTCTATTTTGAATCTTTCTAACAAATTCCCCAATTCAATCCTAGTAACACCTCCTGATGTAGGTTTAACAATTTTGTTTGTAGGATCCCTTATACCTTTTCCAGTTTTGGCTTGACTGCGAGAGTATCTTTTACAATACTCTGCTATGTCTACAAATGGATTTTCATACACATCCCTAGAACTCATGAGGTTTAGTAATTCAATGTAGTCATCCATTACACCCTTTATAAATATAGTCCTAACTATAGCTGTGTCTAAGGAAAATTGCTTAGTCTTTTGGTAGTTATATAGGAACCTTTCTAGGTAGTCTTCTAGGGTTTCTTCCTCAGATTACTGCATCTTAAATATGTCATTCCTAGCATCCCTAGGTCTACAATAATATTTATATTTCTAGAGGAAGGTCTAATTCATACCATCCCAAGACAAGATGGTGTGTTCCCTTAGGCTCATAAACCACCTTAGTGCCGAATCTTCCAGTGTAGCTGGAAATAGTTTTATTTTTTGTGCATTATCAGTGTACTTATAACTTCTACATAGTATATCAAATTCAAACAAAAAGGAGTCGGGATATTCTGTTGACATACCATGGAAGTGAGGCAATGAGGACAATGGAATGTTCTTCATGGAAACATCTCCAGAGATGTCCAATATGGGGAATCCAAATGTCTTTGTTTCATTAGCTGCATTTCCTTATTCTTCTGCCATATCTCCAAACAATTTGTATGGTGGTGGTGAAGCCTCCCCACTAAGTGATGGTTCAAACACTGGGTTGTGAGGTATATCTAAATGTTCCAATGTCTTGTGTGATTCCCCAACAAAAGATGCAACTTCCTCTATCACTACCTCTGTTTCTTTTCTGGCTCCTTCTGATTGGGTCGCTAGTGCTTCTCCTCTTGCATGTTGTATTATGCTTTCAATCTGAACAATGGTTTCAGATTTAGTTTCTTTGGTTGTTGTTTCAATTTCTACTTTTGAGCTCTCTCTTATGAGAATTTTTTTTGCATGAATTTTAGATGAATTAGTGTGTGTGGGGGGGTTTGTTGTTTGTTTTTCTATTTTTTCTACAATTTTGGGAGCAATACATCTTCCTTTATTATCTCTGTACCTGCTCATAAAAGAAATTTCAATA
>JZKD02S0157514.1:10250-23417 GCA_000966675.3 Picea glauca
TATTAATGTTAGAGGATATGATATAAATTTTATAGATTAAAACAAATCAAAACAAACAAATACAAAGTCTAATATCTTTTAACAATACATAAATTTTATTAAGGAACAAAAATTAAATTCAAAATTTGTAATACGTTTTTTCAAATAATTTGATCAATATATTTAATGTTTTTAATAATTTCATGAAAAAACAAGAAGTTTGATAAACACTTCAATAAATTTGTTAAAGTAAACCTTGTTATAAAGCATAAAACAAATCATGCTTATGATAAATGAGTTTAATATACTATGGAGAGGTGAGACTAACACGACTCTCAAGTATTTATTTGATTGCGCTAAATGATCATCATTCTATTCTCACTATTCTATTAATTGTTATTGTATATTTTAAAAAGTTGATATGGAATTTAATATAAACATGCTATTTTGTTCTATGATGATATGCATTTTCATAATATTTGAGAGAAAATAAAGATTAATATACACATGTATTATATTTGAGATAAAATAAAGATATAGATATATTGTTAACAATAATAATTTATTTTTAAAATTATGATTAAGTTAAACATTAATTTGGTATATGAGATTTTCTTATTTGTGAGATAAGAATCCCTACATGCAATAATTTGACTACTAAAATATACTCTAAAATTAAAATTAAATTTATATTTAATAATATAAAATAATATATACACATAAATTGATTTCAAAAATATCTTTAAATATAGTCTTGACACTTAATTTTTTTTTCCACATTTTTGTTTGAACTTAACAACTATTTTAAACTTTATTTTTATATTCATAGAATAACCTTGATCTTTGTGATCAAGTCATTTTATATGAACAATCCACATATCATAAGAACTTGCTAAATATCAACCAAATAAATTTGTATTAATAAACGAATGAGTAGCTCAAAAAATTGCTAGGTTTTGGGCTTATATTTAATAAGCATTTAAGAATCTTCGTTTTCATGTAGATGTCAAAAATATGCATAATGGGCATCCTGCTGAAGCCATGCCATTTACAAAATAAACGATGTTGCATCCAATATTAGCCTAAATTTCATAATTACTAAGGGTTTTATACATCATGATACCTTTGTGCTCATCATGATTTTTAATCTTTATAATTCCATGTAAATCAAATTATTTGAATTCAAAATGCAATGATTCAACCAAGATTGAAGATTGAATTATTGTTCTAAGAGCTTTGTAATTATGATAGAACTGGATAAATTTGAAGAGAGGAAATGTTGATACTGAGAGGGGATGAATCAATATCAAGACCAATTTAACACATTTTAAATTTTAACTTTTCAATCAAATAAATGCATTCCAATATATAATAAAGAGAAGAAGAATAAATACATAGTGCACAACAAATTTATGTGGAAATCCACATAATGTTTTTCTTATATAATAATAATATTACATTCATATGAAGCTACAATTTCCAAGATTCTCCAGCTCCAACTAGAAGGAGGCTTCAACCCCCTAGTTTACAGGCTCCAACCTGAAGGAAGCTACAACTTGATGTAGCCAAAACTTGAGATTCATTCACAAGATCAAATAAACCATGCAAACAGATGAAAATGGAAAAAATATTTCTCTTTTGTTCCTTCTCCATCATAACTATTACAATGAAAGTTCAACCCCTTATAACTACTATTTGAGATTTTTGAAAACAACTAATTTTATAAAAACAACTATTTTTTTAGAAAAATAACTATATTTAGAAAATTCTCACACGACTCTAAAACTGACCACTAACTAAGAGATAACTAGAGAGACACTATTTGTTAACTCACTTTTCTAATTAAATTCATAAAATAAGAGATAACTGATAATTGAAAAATTAAAAATTCTCGTAAAAACACTAAAACCCAAATTTGAGGCCTTATATGAGGGAATTTGGCCTTGGAAAAGTGTTGAAACGATGTTTGATCGGATAAATCCTATCGGCATGGAAATGAACACTTCTAGATGAAACTCCCCGTAAAATTTCATTCCAAATGGATTAACGAGTCAAAAGTTATGACCCTTGGAAAATCCCCAAAAAAATTCTTGCATCATTCTCCTCTAGTTGACAAGAACGCAACTCTTGCAAGTTATTTTCATCAAATTGTTTCCATTTAATAGGATCCAGGTTCATTAAGTCCCCCTCTTTAATCCACATACACTCTAGTGGTTCCTTTCAACTAGACCATATATTGGTTGTATTGGGCTTGCTGAGTATGAAGGGTCTTCTTATCTAAAATATGTGCAATATTTTCCTTTTTCTTGCTTGGAATGGCCTGTTGCCAATCCATCTTTGCCTCAATGTCATCACCCAGATCATCCCCATGGAATATATACAAATACAAAATGTTAAACAAAAGGGATATATCGAGGTCATTCGGTAAATCGACCTTATAAGCATTGCCATTGATTTTCTTGAGAATCTTGTAAGGATATTTTTTTTGTACTTCAATTTGTGGTAGGTTCCTCTAGGAAACCACTCATTCTATAAATAAACCATCACCAGATCACCTTCATTGAATACCTGGTATCATCGGTGAGCATATTTTTGAATTTTGTTCTTTTCATTATTGGCGTATAGTTTTTGTCTCACTTGTTGCTACAACTGTTGAATGTGTTCTGCAAATGCTTCCCCATCATCACTGATCCTATCCCCAAGTGGTAGCTGCACCAAATCTAGGAAACCCATAGGATTTGTACTGTAAACAATATGAAATGGAGATTTATTTGTAGATATATTAACTGAGCTATTGTAGGAAAATTCTACTTGAGGTAAAGCCAAATCACACTACTTGGGTTTCTCTCCAACAATGCTCCATAACAGGTTTCCCACAATACAATTTACCACCTCGGTTTTCCCATCTGTTTGGGGGTGATAGACACTGCTGAACTGTAATTTAGTCCCCATTTTCTTACATAAAGTCCGCAAAAAATGACCCAAGAATTGAGTATCTCTATCATATGTAATAGTTTTTGGAACCCCATGTAATCTAACAACTTCTAAAAAAAACAATTCTGCCACACTCGATGCATCACTAGTTTTTTTGCAAGCAATGAAATGAGCCATTTTAGAGAACCTATCAACAACCACAAAAATAAAATCATTACCTCGCTATGTGTTTGGGAGTCCCAACACAAAATCCATTCTCATATCTGTCCATGGGCATGTGGGTACTGGTAATGCAATATACAACCTTGTGTTCTGTGAGTGTCCTTTAGACATTTGACAAATCCTACACCATGCCACATACCTGGTTATATATTTTTTCATCTTTGGCCAGTAATACTTATGTTCGATTAAGGCTAGCATCTCATCCTTTCCAAAATGTCCTGCCAAACCATTACTGTGAAGGTCTCTGATAATATTGTTCCTCATTGGACCAATTGGAATGCGTAATTGTTTTCCTTTGAAGAGGTAACCATATTGCATAAAAGATTCACCTTAATTAATATCCATGTTCCCAACGACTGGATTCTTCAACTGTTCCACAATATCCTGAAAATCATTACCATATGCACAAATATCCTTTAATGCAACAAACCCAATTACTTGATTTTCCATGGTTGTCAAAAGAATAGTGTGCCGACTCAAAGCATTTGCAACTTGATTCTACCATCCTGATTTGTGCTTCAAAACAAAGGCGTATTATTGTAATAAAGAGACCCATTTTGCTTGTCTATTGTTCAATTTCTTTTGGGTGTTTACATATATTTATGCAATGTGATCGGTAAATAATACAAACTCTTTTGGCACTAGATAATTCCTCCAATGTTGCAATGCTTGCACAACTGCATAAAATTCTACATCATATGTAGAGTAGTTCTTTCTTACCTCATTCAATTTTTCACTAAAGAATGCAATTGGTCTACCTGCTTGGATAAGTACAACTCCAATGCTTATATGTGAACCATCACAATCTACCTCAAACAATTTGTCTATGATATAGAACAACCATGATAAAAGAGAATGGGGGACTAAGCTTCGCTAGGTAGGGAAAGGGATGGGGCTAAGAGGCTGGGAAAAGGGATAAGCTTGGGGGAATATCTCTATGGGAATAATATTATATTATTATTACCTAAAAAATAAGTTTGAACATAACCTATGATACCCTAAGTTCTCTTGGAAAGGGAGCGAATGTTAAGTGGAGCTCATGCAACTTTATGAAGCCAGGTGTCAATCTTGACACATGCAATTATATTAGGAAAACACATCCTTTTGGGGAGGCAGGGGTGATTCTGTCCATTCTCCCCATGCACCCACAGAGGAACGCATAGAACCAATACCTCCATTGTTGGCCTCTGCCATCGTGAACCTTCAAAACATGCAGACATTGAGATATACCATGCATTTCCTGGAAAGATCAACGCAACTGTATTTTGTTGATCCGTGTTGTGAATTAACAAAATGCTATTGCTGTCAACACAGTTCCTTTCCTGAGTGTGGTTTATTGCCATCTTCTATGTTGATACCTGAATTTTGTTGATGTTATTACCCATGTCCATTTGATATAAGAATTGGATTGTAGAATTAGGTTGTCAGGTCTCTGAGCAACTCTCTTCAGGTGAGAGAGGTTGTTGTGATTGAAGTGAGTTATCTTGGAGGGAGTCCAACAACAACTATAGAGCTCTACGAATTCCTTCTTGGCATGTTGCTGAAGCTCTAGAAAGGAGATGGAGCAACCGATGGACTATGTAACAGTGAAGGTGTAAACTCATGGGGTGGCACAGGAATGTGGGGAATGAGAGTAAGTGAGTTGTGTGCGTAAGTTGGCTCCTTGGAGGAAGTCCTTCCTGTTGAATGGTGTGGCATCCCTTTGTCTCAGCCTAGCCCAAGAATCCCTTTACCTGGGTGGATTTTAGTCCTATCTCGAGGGGACCCACTGCTGAGAGTGATGAGCAACGTGGTCTATGGATGGGAGATTCTTGGAAGGTATGAACAAAGTTGGTGGTCTTCTATTAAAAGATAAGTACCACTTCTATGTTCATTTACATGTTGTGTATTTGTACATGTGTTATAATTGATGAGTAATTCCTGTATAGGCTGTATGTGCAAGCTTACTTTTATTTATGCATTGATATGTGTATTAGAAAGAATGTGTTGTATGTTTATGTTTATATTTATGCAGATGATAATTGTCATTTCTATGAGGTAGCATGTCCTGGCCTAGGTGGCCTGGATGTGTATGATGTTTCTGCAAGAATCCTTGTGTGGCATAGACGAAAAAGTTATGGATGGGTATGTTACAAATTGGTATCTAATTGGTTATCAGAGCTCGAGAAGATCAGAGTTGCTGGAGTAGCATGGCCCAACCTGTTGGTGGCCAAGGATGTTACAAACTGGTATCATAGTAGTTTAGTTTTGGAGTGGTGGCGTTGTCCCAGATGAGAATGGACATGGATCGTTACAAAATGGTATTAGAACCATGGTTTCAACGCTGAGCCTTGATGGGCCAAATAAGTGGTTATTGAAGGAAAGGCTTCAGAGCGAACTATTGTCAAAATGGAAAAAAAATCATTCTCAGAGCATTCAGGATGTTAGGAGGGCACTGAGGGAACACATTGGATGTGTTCCTAAGCTCAGGAGGTATAGAGGTCCAAGAAATCTAGTAGGGAAGAAAATCACAGTAATCATGGTTGATAACCAAAAGAGGGAATTTGGGTTGCAAGATCCACATGAGGAAAGGTGGACCTTTCCAAGCCCTCATATTTGGAGAAGGTGTATGAAAATTAACCTCCAAGTTATTCGTACTTCATGACTTTGGCGTAAATTCTGTGTTGTTAAGAAAAAAGGGCCAAAGCCCAAAGTTCTAAAGTCCAGAAGTCTGGAATTAATCCAGACCATTCATTAAAGGAGACATGTATCAACAGATTAACTTATTCAGTAGTTCGATAGCTTGGATAAAATGCCGAAGGTAGGAAATACCCGAAGTCATGAAGCGTCGTGCATGACGTGACGAGATGATGTCACATAGGGTGACATGAACCTACCTAGGTCTTCCACGTGTCACTTGTTTCTGTACTTTTGATAGGCCCTTAGGAACACTTGGAACCTGACACATGTCACTCGATGGAGGGGTCACGTGTCACCACTTGATTGGTGAAAACTATGCTTCATGGGCCCTAAAGGTTAAGCAGTTTGAGAGTTCGGTGTTCGGGACAAACATAGTGGGATAAGGTGAAATATCCTGAGGCCTGAAGTTTCAAAGTGACATGGCATGAGAACATCACCCAGGGTGACGTGGACTTCCCTAGTCCTTCCATGTGTTAGTTAGAATGGTACCTAGATGACATTGTTGGACCAATAATAGTTCGACACATGGGGCCACATGTCACCATCTTATATGAGAATAGGTGTACTACGTGGACCTCACAAAGATTAAGCGGTTCACGAATTCAACATTCGGGAGAAATGAAGTCTGCTAGAGTGAAATATCCTGAAGCACGAAGTCTCGAAGTGACGTGGCCTGCTGACGTCACCTGAGATGACATGGGAACATACGATGCATGCCACGTGTCAGTGAGTTATGAACCTTTCAAATATTGATTATTATAGTTAGAAAGTGACACATGTCACCCTCCTAATTGGGCCACATGTCCTCTTCTAGTGTCCTACCACATGACACTCCTCTCAAAGCATGGTTAGTGGGGACCCCAATGGTTACAATAAAGAAGTTAAAACCTTGTTGAATAATTTAATTATATTGGGCCCACAATAACTTGATTTCAGATCCCAAGGTCTAGAGACTTGGTACTCCAGATGAATTGTGTAGCAGTTTCATTGATTCAAGAACTCCCAGAGGTCAGAGTTAATATTGACCATTGATCGAGAGAAGGTACATGGAAACAAATGCCACAATCTAGAGACTGGGAACTCCAAAAGGTTGGAGAGTATGGACAACCCAAAACTTTCAAATCCTGGAGTTCCATAATAAATCCCAGCCGTCAGTTGTTGAGGAGCTGTGAACCATAGATCCACCCCACTTCGAGTGTTCACCAATTAGGTGTTTGGGAGAAATAAGGCACAAAGTAGAAAGAGATTCGAAAGCCTAAATTTCCAAAGCCATGAACCTCTCAAGGCTCCAGGTAAGAACCTATCTGATAGCACCGGGTCATAGCCCGTGGTCACATGCAAATTGAGGGCTGAAAAAAAGGGGCTAGTGCCCGAAAACTGTGTTAAAGAAGGAAGAAGGACAAAGAAAATTATTCATTTTATAGAAGTCATTGGATCAGATGTTGGGTTCAATAAGTAGCATGGAAACCTCAAATCAAATTGTTATTTGGGGAAGACAGTCCAAGTGACAATCTTTGCACATCAAATGTGAATGCTAGGTGGACAAATCCATCTGCAATACATGATAATGCATGAACCATAAGTACATATGGAGATGCAAAGCATAGGAATAAGGAAGGTTTTCTGGAATATAAAAGAGTTTGGACATGATATCAAGAAGGAACAGAGGAACTTGAGGACATAATGTTATGTCAATAATACTCCACAAGAGGATCAAGGTCAAGACTAAAGAATATTACAATAAATAAGTACATAGTGGGAAGACCAAATCTATACAGATTGATATATATCAGAATGCTAGTATTTTGATAAAGAAGGACAAAATGTATGCATGGAAAAAGTGACAATATCTCCAAGGATAAGTCCTACATTTTGGAGATAACACCTCCATTATTGATATTAGAATGCGTAGTATAAGCATGACATGAAGGTCGTCAAATATGGCATGAAAAAAGTTTAATATGCATTCTAGGTTGAAAATCAGATGGGTAATGTTAGTGTCCTATGATATAGTCATATGTTCTCCAGTTACCTATTTGGAAATTTGCTCTGATCATTTTGAGAAAGTTTGCATGATAAGAAGCTCAGGAGTAATGGTCCGGTGGTGTATCTTGTGTTTCAAAGAGGTGTCCAAGTATATCCAAAGTTGGCAAGTGATGGTTTAAAACTCTTGAATGTAAAAGGTTAAAGAAATAGATTTCGGCAGCTAAGGGTCAAAGTTTTATGTGTTGTTAGCTGTCGAAAGTTCCCAATTTCGGCAGCTAAAAAGGCAGGCACAACTCTTAGTTAGTTGCCGAAAGTTCTGTTATGAACATAAATCTCAAAGATCTCCTCAAATCAAGGAAAATTGATTCTTAAATGATCTCAAAGGAATCCAGAATGATTTTATGGTTATGACTCATCCTCAATATGATTCTTTCAAGTTCAAATCGAATTATATTTAGTTTTTATAAGTCAAAGCATAACCTATTTCTTGGGATTTTGTTRTATTTTCCCTAGTTTTAGAATAGAAGACAATAGGAAAAAGGGAGTGGATTTTGAAAATMYGAGAGAGGTTTTTGTTCAGAAYGAGATGAAGAACAATAAAATCTCCCATAATTTACACAAGTKTCATAAATTGGGATATTCGAAGGGATCTTTGAGACCTATTTTTCARTTTTTCGGATTTTTTGATTGAGACATATTTTTTCGAGAAGGATTCTAGCGAGTTGGAGATGAATTTCAAAAAACAAAAAGAGGTTTTTGTTCAAGACATACTCTTCTACAAAAAWTTCCTCCATTTTTGTAACAGATATTAATATTTGAGAGATATGATCTCATCTYTGACCCCCATGTTTCAGAAAATTTGATCCACTTTTTATGGCAGACAGTTCTAAAATTCAGTGTAACTGTTGCTATCTTGGGGAAATTGGTTGGATTCGACCTCCTAAGCTTGAGGGGTGATATTTCCTATATATTAATGCAATTTTAATGCAAAAAGGGTTGTTCAGTTAGACGGGCAGGGAAGGATGGCATGGAAATGTCCCCATCCACTGTAGAAATGTTTCAAAAACTGTAAGTGACTGTTATGAATGAATACAAAGGAATTATATTTCCAGATTCTTGTGTCGTGTTTAAGTGGTGAAGTTTTTCCCGTGATGTAACTTGTTATTGTCCTATTTCACATGCTATTTATTTTTGTATTGTTTATGAGAAGATCATGCGCAGGATTTGTTCTTAACACCCTGTGCTGGCTCAAAACAATATTTATGTTTTCTTCCAAGTTTGAAATGCAGAATTTGGATAAGCTCTGCTCTACATTTGAAATTAAATTCAATATATTCTTCCTTTCCCATTTTATAAGATCAAAGGATCCATTGACATGATTACCCTACCTAGTTACATTTTGTCTCAGTTATTCATTCATCTATCATTTTAATCTCTTAACTCCATTTTGCCCAATGTCCCTCTTTTGTTGTCTCAACAAAAAAATATAAAAACAAATCCTATTTTGCATAGCTAGCATAAGACCCATACTCAAACAAATATAAATCTGACAGAGAGATCCCTCTCCAAGTCTTGGAGGGCTAGATCCATGACTCGAAGCGGTTTGTGGTTACCACTGTCGATTTCCTCCTCAGCCTGGGAAATTATAGGGTGATAACATAATCGCGATCATAATGGGGAACAAAATTTGAAGGTTCTCCATAAAAGTATATTAGGTTTAGATTTGACTTCTAATGGTGAAAAGAAGCCAAACACAGGAAGGCTGTACCATTCACTTGGCGACTCCATTGTTCAAGATCCCGAGCTTCAAAGTTCAGAGTGACTTCACTAGTAAAAGAACCCAAAATTGTAGAGAACTTATGGTGACTCCATTTTATTATTGATTGTTTTCAAAATGAATTCAAGAATGCAATGAAGATATGCTCCTATGGACATGTCAAATATTCCAGGTTTTCCAAATCCCATGCCCAACATCGATTGGTTAAAATATCTTCTAGTGTTTAAAGATAAAAAAGGAGATGATGCTGTTATACATTTATTCAGGTTTCATATGCACATCCGTAAACTTAAAATCAAATTTCCTGAAGATTGTCTTATGAAAATGTTTGTGACAAGTTTGGAGAAAAAGGCTATATCTTGGTATGAAAATTTACCAACTGTCAGTATATGTTCTTTAAAGCATTTTCATACTGCATTTTATGACAAATACAAAGAAGATTATCCATCTTTGTTGCTGGTTCAAGATTGCTGTCATAATTTTGAAAGTTTTATTCAATATATGGAAGATTACTATGATGATGATCAGTTCATGGATGATGAAATACTAGAGGCTTGAGAAGAAAATCCTTTTCAAAAAGTAGAAGCCTTGCTTGAATTTTATCCCCCTCATGAAGAAACAAATGATGTATGTTGTACAAATGTTCATGAAGTTTCTCCATGGGAAACAATTCTTGCAGTAGTACAACAAACTAATCAGCCAAACATTAAGGAAAAAATTCAGATTCCTGAACTTGATCAAGTAGAGGATAGCAATGAAAATCAACAACAGTCTAGTGATCCAGAAAAAGAGGCAAAAAAGATTAATTTTCTTGATCCCCAAGAACATGTTCAACAAGCAGTATTTCCTTCAAATATTAAAGACCAATTATATTTGCATAATGAAGACCATCTCTCAAATTCTCATTCATGTTGTATCTTACCTCAATTTACATCCCTTGAAGAAAATCATAAAAGTTCTCAATCATTAATTTCTTCCTTGGATGTTAATGAAGTAAAACAACATATTGTTATAATTCATGTTCCTTTGCCCAAAATTAATGAGATTTCACAGCTCCCTTGCAAGTTTCTGTGTAACAAAGAGAATGATAAGGAGAAATTATAGCACTTGACTATAGTTGATAATGAGGAAAAACAATTTTCTCCCTTTCTGTTTGAAGAGAATCAATTTCAACACATAAGCAAGGCAACAATTTGGAATGAGGTTTGTTTTCCTATTACAAATCATCCAGAAGAGCTCATGTTGCATGTTTACCATGATCCTTTGGTAAATATATGGTAGTCATCAGTGAAGGAAGAATTTACTAGGTTCATCAATAGAGCTATTGAATACAATGGAAAAGTTAAGTTGCCATGTTTTAAATTTATTTTTCTACCTAGAGAGGTGGAATGCAAAATTCAGTTAAGTATCCATTTGCTTGACTGGTTGCATTGGAAGTTTGTTATTACTTGATATGGTAGTCATTTTATCAAATTAGAATAGGTATATGAGTGCGAATAAGCTCAATACTCTGAGCATTTTTCAGTTTCAGTTTCAAGATTTTTAGTCATAGAGGTTTCATGATTGAGCAAGATGTAGGTTTTGGGATCAACCCAATGAATAAAGAACCGGTCTACATGTTCAGAGATCTGCGATTCTTGAAACCTCCTAAGGAGTTTCCATCCCCAATTGGAGCCTATGTTAGGGTCCTATGATATAGTCATTTGTTCTCCAGTTACCTATTTGGAAATTTTCTCTGATCATTTTGAGAATGTCTGCATGATAAGAAGCTTAGGAGTAATGGTACAGTGGTGTATCTTGTGTTTCAAAGAGGTGTCCAGGTATATCCAAAGTTGGAAAGTGATGGTTTAAACATCTTGAATGTAAAAGGTTAAAGAAATATCTTTCAGTAACTAAGAGTCAAAATTTTATGTGTTGTTAGCTACCGAAAGTTCTTAGTTTCGACAACTAAAACGACAGGCGCAACTCTCAGTTAGCCGCCGAAAGTTCTGTTATGAATAGAAATCTCAAATATCTCCTCAAATCAAGGAAAATGTATTCTTCAATGATCTCAAAGGCATCCAGAATGATTTTATGGTTATGAATTGTCCTCAATATGCTACTGTCAAGTTCAAATCGAATTATATTTAGTTTTTATAAGTCAAAGCATAAGCTATTTCTTGGGATTTTGTTGTATTTTCCCTAGTTTTAGAATAGAAGACAACAGGAAAAATGGAGTGGATTTTGAAAATCAGAGAGAAATTTGTTTTCTTCACGAGATGAAGAACAATAACCTCTCCCATAATTTACACACGTGTCAACAATTGGGAGATGCAAAGGGATCTTTGAGACCTATTTTTCAGTTTTCCGGATTTTTTGATTGAGACATATTTTTTCGAGAAGGATTCCAGCGATTTGGAGATGAGTTTGAAAAAAAAAGAAGAGGTTTTTGTTCAATACAAAATCTTCTACAAAAAACTCCTCTAGGTTTTTAAAAACTATTAATATTTGAGAGATATGATCTCATATTTGACCCTCATTTTTCAAAAAATTTGATCCACTTTTTATAGCAGACAGTTCTAAAATTCAGTGTAACTGTTGCTATCTTGGGGAAATTGGTTGGATTCGACCTCCTAATATTGAGGGGTGATCTTCCCTATATATTAATGTAATTTTAATGCAAAAAGGGTTGTTCAGTTAGATGGGCAAAGAAGGATGGCATGGAAATGTCCCCATCCACTGAAGAAATGTTTCAAAAACTGTAAGTGACTATTATGAATGAATACAAAGGAATTATATTTCCATATTCTTGTGTCGTGTTTAAGTGGTGAAGTTTTTCCCTTGATGTAACTTGTTATTGTCCTGTTTCACATGCTGTTTATGTAATATACCAGATATAAAAAGTATGCTGAACATAAATACAATGCTAGAAATGGCAGAATAACAGTGATATAACAAACATAATCTCCACAATAACACATAAATGATATAAGAACAACAACAAAAATAACACTTTGATTCAGAAAGCAATGTTCACGGGCCTCTTCGAGGGGGCAACCTCCAGTCAAGAAACACTCTGTTACAATAATCTCCAAGCTAGGGTTTTTATACCCTCGACCCTTATTTATACTAAATATGTCTATCAAGAGAAGCATCTAGAGGAAGATCCTTCTAGAAGTAGAAGCTTCTATTAGGTCTTCTTACATCTGCCTTATTCTATTTTATTGAAAGGTCTTATTAATATTGACCTTTATTACATCCAAATATATTGCTCTACCTATGTGTGGGTTAGGACCATAATATGTCCGCCCCCTTAAAAACAACCTTGTCCTCAAGGATTGAGATGTGGAAATTGCTGCAGAATGGTAGTTGGTTCCCAAGTGGCATCTGCTGGAGTTGTATCTTTCCACTGGAATAACACTTCCTTGATGGTTCTCTGATGCAGACGACGCTCACGCTGGTCCAAAACTACTTCTGGCTGTAGCCAAATGGATCCTTCTTCAGCTAACTTGGGAAGGTTGTTTTGAATTTGGCACCTAGTTCCAATCACCTTCTTTAAGCATGAAACATGAAAAACAGGATGTAGCTTCGAATGAATGGGCAGAGCTAAC
>JZKD02S0157536.1:0-23417 GCA_000966675.3 Picea glauca
GGAAGAACAATAAAGAAGCTAACTCTGTAAGAGTTCCAGACAAGAAGAAAGATGTTTCAAAGATCAGATGCTACAACTATCAAAAGTTGGGACACTTTTCTTATGACTGTCCTCAAGGAAAAGGAAAAAGAAAGTATCAAGCACATGTGGCAGAAGAAGAGGAATCTCCTCCCTCAAAGAAAGCTTTAGCAGAAATTAAGGATTATGTACTTTAAGTTGAAGATAGTTGATCTGAAGAAAGATACCAAATGGTGGAGTCCGTAGAGCCTCCCCATACAAAAACAAAAGATAAGTATTCATGTTTATTTTTAGTATCTTGTTTACTTTAATACCTTCTGATTACAAGTTAGTTTTTTTTGTGAGAATGTTAATTAACCTTGTTTTATTTTAGTGTCTATGCAGGCTTATGAAGGAAGTATCAAAGAAGAGGATGAAGAAAGAGATAAATTATTTATTTCATGTATGATCACTCATGAGAGTGACAAAGAAAGCATACTGTAAGTAAGTTTACAAGTCTCAAAAGAAAGAACTTATGCCGTGACTTGCAGAAGTTAGATAGCACGATAAGGATGTATGATATGATGACAGTCAGTAAAGACTAGACAATATCCAGTATTTATATAGGAGCGGGATGCTCCTAAAGATGCAGAACAAAAATATTCAAGATGAAGAAAAAGATGGATACTTAGATATAGTTGATGAGATGCAAGTAACTACAGGTTGCTCCAGTACCATTCTCATAGATGCAGAGGGAGCAGGTTCATCCAGTATGAAGTCAGAAAGAAATAAATGTTCGAACTCAAGAAGGCACCCGGGATATTATAGAAGAAAACTTTAAGGATGATGATTAGAAGCTCTTAGTTTGGTGCAAGAGGGAGCTATGTCTCCGAGTTTGAAATGGAGGATCGTGATTTGGTACAATTAGGAAAGCAGATGAATGGTGCCTAGATATTTTGATCAATATGAAAGTTATCCAGTAGATGGATGGTGCCCAACAGATGGGTAGCATGGTATTATACCATTGAAAGATTTTGGACCACAAGAGATTTTTTTGGATCCCATAGCTATACCTTTATAGAGAAGGAAGAGACCTTCGTAGAGAAGGAATGAGCAATCCCACATGTAGACCTTTGTAGAGAAGGAGAAAGAGAAGAGACCTTCGTAAAGAAGGAAGAGACCTTCGTAGAGAAGGGGAATGAGAAATTTGCCAAGGTTGGCCTCTATCCAAGTGTTGAGTTTTGGATACTCTAGGGACATGCTATAATACCCTCGTAGAGAGGAATGTGGATGTTTCTCCAAGGGTAAGCGGGAAGATACTCTCCTCTGGCCAAGGATGGAGTATCCTGGAACACAAACCTTGACCATGTGGAATGGTTAGTTGGCTCTTGAGGTTTGTGTCGTGTTCCTACATGGATCATGGAAAGGGAGTCTAGTCTTGCCCATGCTAGCATCTTATCTTCTCTAGTTCGTGTGGGATGACTAGGAGTGAAGCTATGGTAGTAGTCATTCCCGGTGGATGGGTGAGATATATGACTACAAGAGAAGGGAGAACATAAAAGGAAAGGCAAAACTCATAGAATATCCTCTATGTGAAGATAAGACATCTTCTGTGTAAAGTTAAGATATCTTATGTGTGAAGATAAGAAAGAAGTATCTTCTGCGTGAAGATGAAATAAAGAAAGAGTATCTTCTGCGTGAATATAAAGAGAACAAAACTTTCGATGATTTATAGATATGCCAGTCAGTGATCATGATGCCAAATGACCAAGTGGATGCCTCCAATTATCCAATTGATGATGTTATCTAGTTGATGATGTTACCTAGTTGATGATGTTATCTAGTGGATGTTGCTACTTATTTGATGTTGAACTCCAGTGACCTGTCAAAAGATAAAGAATATCCTTCTTGTTAAGAGGGAGTGTTAAAATATTGTGTAACTGCAAAGAATATTCTTATCCCCTTTTGTGGATAAAGATAAAATATATTTATTATTGACTAGATCAATCCCCTTTTGTGGATTGATCATGTCAGGAATTGTAATTGACCAAATCCCCTTTTGCAGATTGGTCAAACCCTAATTCTAATAGGCTAAATGAAAAGACGACCCCAAAATATATTAAAGTGGTTATAACCACCCGAAATAAAAAGTCGGCCCTTCCAGTGAAAATACATATGTTCAACACCTGCCAGTTTGTATAAATAAGAGAGGCCAGTGCCTCATTTGGAAACACACTCAGCTCACTCATCTAGTGCGCAAGTATTGAAGGAAGCTGCAGTTACCAGTTGCCAGAAGAAGGAAGAGAGAGAGAGAGAGGCGTATCCTTGGGAGAGGAATTTATGTATTGCTTGGTTCATTGTCTTGGCATTGTATTGGCTATCTATATTAAGGAAGTTTTGTTGGGTTTTCTTCCCCTTGAGGGTTTCCCGGGACAAATGCTTGTGTACTCTTGTGATTGTGTTTCTCTCAGTGATCCTATGTATGCTATTGTTATCTAGTCAATTGAAAGTAACCCAATAATAGCATAAACTTTAACACCTCTCACAACTTTTTGAAAATTGAGGTGGCGAAGGAGTTGGGACTTAGAATCTCCCTGTGCAGAGATGCATGAAGGAATTAAATTATAAGGAAAAGGCAACAATCGATGTTGCCTCCACATTTCACATTCAACTTGATAAGTGGGAAGGTCAGGCTAACTTCACGATGATGCCTATGGATGACTTCAAGGTGATTCTTGGGAAAGAGTTCCTAAGGAGGACACATTCGGTCCTCGTGCCATGGATGGACAAGATGGTTATACTTGGTGAACAGAAGGCTTGGGTTGTGCGCACAACCACAAGGAAGTTTGGTGGAAAGGTGCAACTTGTGTTTTCACTAAGTAGGAAGAGAGTAGCAAGGCATAATGGATCACATATTTATGTACAAATTGTTGAAGAAGTTCAAGAGGATGGAGTGGGGACGCCCGTTCCACCTGAGCTCACTGAATTTTTGGGTGATTTTACAGACAAAATTTTGGATGAGTTTTTGAAAGTGCTCCCATCACGATGCATTGTTTACCATTGTATAGAGCTAGATCTTGGGCTGCAACCACTGGCAAGAGCTCCTTACCAATTGTATGGACTTGAATTGGAAGAGTTGAAGCGACTGTTTATAGAATTGATTGATGTCGGCTTCATTCATCCATCCAAGTCACCATATGGCACCCCAGTTCTCTTTCAGAAAAAATAAGGAGATTTCAGAGTTGAGGATGTGTTTGGGTTACCGAGCATTGAACAAACAAGTTGTGAACTGATAATTGTTGCCTTTAGTTGATAATTGCTTTGACAAGCTGGCCAAGGCCAAAGTATTTTCAAAGCTTGACTTGCAACATAGGTATTATCAGGTGCATATTGCAAATGGAGATGAGGCTAAGGTAGCCATGGTGACAAGGAACGAGAGCTATGAGTTCCTAATGATGCCTTTCGGGTTGTGCAACACCCCTACAACCTTCTGCACATTGATGAATGATGTGTTGTGACCATTTTTGGACAAGTTTGTTGTGGTGTATTTGGATGAAATCATAGTGTACAACGAAGTATGGAGGAGCACAAGAAACATTTGGCACATGTCTTTGAGATGGTACGATGTAACCAATTGTTCTTGAAGAAGTCTAAGTGTGTTTTTGGGCAGATTGAGATATTGTTCTTGGGGCATTGTACTAGACAAGGATGTATTCGCATGGACCCTGTGAAGGTTAAGGAAACCGAAGATTGGGAAGAGTCGTAGATAGTTCACATTGTGAGAGTCTTCCTTGGACTACCTCCCTAAGTCGTCCAACCTCAAGAGGGAACTCGTGAAGGAATTTCACGACTCACCCTAGGCTAGCCACCTAGGACAACAAAGAATGATGGCGTTGTTGGAGAAATGATACTTTTCATAGAAGATGAAGCAGGATGTGGAGGAGTATATTCACA
This sequence comes from Picea glauca, assembly GCA_000966675.3. Classification (NCBI taxonomy): domain Eukaryota; kingdom Viridiplantae; phylum Streptophyta; class Pinopsida; order Pinales; family Pinaceae; genus Picea; species Picea glauca. The sequence goes on from JZKD02S0157536.1 coordinate 3,952, forward strand.
CTTGCCTTATATGTCAACAGGATAAGATAGACACCAGAAACAGAGCAGGGTTGTTGCAACCTTTACCAATTCCAAAGAGACCATGGAAGAGTGTCTCGATGGACTTCATCACATAGCTTCCAATGGTGCAGGGATACAATGTGATTTTGGTTGTGGTAGATCAATTCTCCAAGTGTGTCTTCTCTATTGTGACGAAGATGCCTTAAAATGCAGAAGAAGTTGTGAAGTTGTTTTTCAAGAACATAGTGAAGTATTGGGGTCTTCCTCTAAACATTGTGTCAGATAGGGATGCAAGGTTCATGAGTAGGTTTTGGACAACATTGTTCAAGCTTGTGGGGAGGAAGTTGTTGAATATTTCATCCTACCATCTGTAAACAAATGGGAAGATCGAACAAATCAACACACTTGTGGAGGACTACTTGTGTCACTATGTATAGACGGATCAAATGAATTGGCCGGACTTGTTCGACACGACCCAGTTTAGCTAAAACTTGTAGAAGAGTTCAACGACGAGCTAGAATCCAATTGATTTGATGAACGCACAGGAACCCATGACTCTTCATTTTGTGACACAAGATTATTATGGGACAAATCCATCAACCATGGGTTTCATGAAGAGTTGGCATAATCATTTGGAGATAGCTCGCACACACTTGAAAAACACAACAAACAAAATGAAGCAGTGGGCAGACCAAAACAGGTGTGACTTAGAATTCCAAGTAGGAGAGTTAGTATTACTCAAGTTGAACAAAGATCAGTTCTCCATATCTCCTGCAGAGGTATGAGGTACCGTTCAAAGTTCTTGAGAAGATTGACAATGTCACCTACAAATTGGAGTCGTCGTTCCACATGCGACATATTCAACCTGTCTTCCACATTGGCCAATTGAAGTCCTGCCAAAGAGACCTGGATGACCCAAGTCAAGTTGATCCATCTAGAGCATTGACCATGGTTGCAGATAAGCCAGAGTTGGAGGTAACGAAGTTTTTGGCGCGTCGCATCTTAGGGTAGTGAAGAGGTTGAGTGAATGATTACTTCATCCATTTGAAGGACAAGCTTGATGAAGAGGACATTTGGGAAAGATATGAGCCGTTATGGAAATACGAGGACATGATTTAGGGGTTTGAAAGAGGTCGCTACAGATTGAAAGTGGTATAGAATTTTTCGAGACGACAACAATTTTAGTGGGGGAGGATGTGAGGCCTTCCATGACACCCACCGAGTGTGCACACTCCTTGGGCAGATTCGAAAATGGGATGGATGAAGAGCACAAGGAGGGAGTGATCGGTTGGGTGAGAACTTGTATTATATGTTGGGGCAAGGGCACCTTGGGGCATGATGGTGACATGGAAGCCCAAGGGGCCACACACCCTTTTTCCCTTGTGACAGATGATGAAGACTTGGGTTGCATTTGGGGAAGGGTGGGGAAACTTGGGAGCATTCTCAAGTAGTGGACCTGTCTTCCCTTGGAAGCATGGGCACACCAGAGAGGTTGGATGACCCCATCGACACACCCATAGAGAGTCATGACGATCGACACAAGGAAGAGCACAAGGCATGGGGCGTGACACCGATCCAAGAAATGTGATGGTTGATGGGTGAATGGGCTCGCTTGGGCACATTGGGTCCACATAGGGGCGTGACGGTTTAGTTGAGTATGACGATTCATGAAGGGGTGCGACACACCCAAAAGAGATGAGGTTTCACACAAGTGACCCTTGGAGTCCTTATAAGAGTAAGGACACACAACCAAAGGAAGACACGAAGAAAGTAAAGGCAAGAGACATGGAGGTTTAAGGTTGGGCACACAAGTGGTGCACACCTTAGGCTGAGGGAAGGAGGAATGACAAGGGAAGTCTTGGTATGATAGAACCACATGTATAGATAGTTTTGATGTAGAAGGAAGAGTCGTGATACTCTTCCCATATATGTAACTAGGACAATATCACCCTCTTTGTAAAGCTTTCTTTCTATTTTGCAATATGATAAATGAAACCAGGTATTAGGCACCACTGGTGTCACTCACACTATATCTGTGTCTCTTTTGTTTCACATGTTTTTTGTTGTATTCCAAATTGAATAAGTGTTAAATAATATTAAAAAATGTATAAGTATACAACTGAGTTGCATAGAGTAAAGACATGACTCATCCATGGACTAGAATAGAGTATGGTATGGTCTAGGTGAAGAGGAGTAGTCTGAGTGAAGTATCCTTGGTTGAGACAAACTGCCAAGTGAGAAAAACTGCGGTACCACATGTACATGAGATTCCAAGGTTGGACTTGGGCATGACTCTTGGGGGCTAGTTTCTACAGACTTCACATATTTTGGTTCTGCCTCACAGATGCCTCCAACAAACTTGTGTTTCCAGAATTCCCAAAATCGGCCTAAAAGGAGGTTGCCCCACTCTATCCACCAAATCCACCTCAAGGAAACACATTTCCTTCCATGTGGAGTGACTTGGATCCTAGAGGGAGCTTGCCCCTCTTCATCTAAGATTGCCTTAGAACCACAAAGCTCCTCCTGCTCTCCTTGTCTTCAAATTTGCATCCCTTGGTTGTGTTCCCTTGTTCTCTTATAGGCACTCCAAAGATCACCACCATGAACCACCACGTCCTTTGGGGGTGTGGAGCCACTTTGCGAACCCATGTGTGTCACACCCCTTCACAGACCCAACCATCCAAACGAATCATCGTGCCCCTTTGTGGACCCAGTCGCCCAAATGAATTGTCATGCTCATAATCATCATGCCCCTTCGAACCGATGCGCTCCAATCTCTTGGTTGCTTCATACTTGGGAAATCCCCTTGGCATGTTTTCATGCCCAAGGCATCCACTTGCCAAACTTCGGTGTTATAGAAACCCCAAGTTCCATCTCTTTGAGGACTTGGGTGAGGGTCTTTGTGCCCATCTAGCTGAAGACTTTACATCGTTCCCCAACTCAAGTTGTTGGTGTCCTCGACAACAACCACAAAATCTGTGATCTCCAAGCCTCCACCCAAACTTGTGCCTCCACTGCAACTAAGTCGATTGGAAACCCCAAGTTTTTTTTCAGCTGGAAACCTAAATTTTTCCAAAGTGGAAACCCCAAGTTTCATTGCAAAGTGGAAACCCCAAGTTTTCCACAAACCCAATTGTACATCACTCAACTCCACACAATTTGTTGCGATGTTGTTTCCTTTCTACTGTTTGGTTTTGTTGTTGCTATCCTTGCCTACTACAACAAACTACTGCCCACTTTACTTCAAAATTTTGCCTGAGTGTTGAACTCCTCATGTCTCACTATTGTGATCATACTTCATCCAACTTTTCCATGTCTCCTCACATTCCATGCCTCAAGTCATGTACTAGTCAAGTGATCAATCCAACTGTCACATCCAAGTCTTGAGATGTGCCTCCCCATGCTTGAATTTAGTCTTTTCAGTTGCATCTTCATCACTCCGTTTAACTCCAAAGACTAAGGCAAGTGTCCACCTTTACCTCACTATTGCTACCATCATCCAATATTCATCAAGGAGATAATCTACAATGTCTAAGTGATGCACTTCAAACCTATTGGAGCGTCTGTACTCTTGACCCCTTGTTTTCTATTGTTCTTGCCCAAGGCATGAGCTAGTTGAATGGCTAGTCCAACAGTTGCACTCCTTGAGACTACACACCCTCATGCACAAACTGGTCACTTCCTTTCACAATTTGGTCCATCCACACAACCCTTGGACCAAGGCAAGGTCTCCCCTCACCTTGTTTCACTATGAAGTCACCCCGAAACAAAGTCTTCCGCAGAAACTTGACTCCACTCTCAACTTCATGGCATAGTTAGACAATCTTTTCATCAAGAGTTGCACGTCCAGACTACCTTTGTCTCATTAATTCATCACTTATCCATGATGTTGCATCTACCTTTATGTTGATTAGGATTCACCCTCAACCATGCTTCCCAAATAAAAATACATGCTCATGCCCAAGTAATCTCTTCATGCTACAATTTTTCTATCCACACAATCCTCTAAACGAAGGAAAGTCCTCAACTCACCTCGTTTCATCAAGTCACCCCTCTATAACTCAACATCTACAATGAATGTGACCAACATGCCCTCACTCCTCAAACATCCCAATGAACTATCCAAATTTCTCCAAGTAGAATGAGTCACCTCAAAGAACTTCCATGCCTTAGGCACGTTTGAACCAATACTCTACCAACCTCAACCAACAAACCTCCCCAGATATCTGAGTCATCACACACAAATCGACAAGTCACCAAGGTGCACTCTGCATCATCCAATGTCCCATACCAAAGGTGAGCGAACACCACCCAAGTCACTTGGTTTGCGTTCTAACCATTCATGTTGATTGCCAATAGTTCTTGGTCGACTCCTTTGTTGACTCCATCCTTCTCTTAGAATCCAAACTCTAAGAATCCTCCTACAAGAATCCTAACTCTGGCATGGTCGTTGTGACTATCAAGTCATTACATGACCCAGTGAATGTGTCTAAAGAACCAAACACCATGGCACCTCATTTATCCTCTCAAACTTGGCATGTACAAACTCTTGATGTTTTGTAGCATTGGGGAGGTATCCTCACATTGGCCTTGGTGTCAGGCATGTGGGAATCTTTGTTGGCACTCACATTGTATTTTTACTTTGTGAAAACCCCTTTTGCATAGAGTTGGGGTTGGGAATTGTTATTGTTGGGGATTTTCACCCACTTGGAGGAATAAACAATTCTAATTTACTGTTGAGTTTAGTGGAGGGTTTCTAAAGTAAGTTAGGGGTTTATAAACTCACTTTTAGACTCCTATAAAATGAGAGGCAATGTGAGAAGGCACCACACATCTTATTGTCATCATGTATTTGGCATGAGTGAGTGAGCACTCTCGCCAAGGAGATTGAGGAGGCAAATTTCATCAAGGAGGATCTTCACTTTGGCAAATCTGGTCTAGGGTTTTTGTTCTTTCTTTTCTTATTTTTTAGACAAGAAGGAGGAGCCTCACATGTGAGATAGAGGGAGAGAGGTTGCACATGTGGGATCTATACATATCTGTATGACACATTTATTGCAGGTCATACCACGCGTGTGAATTTTACAACAATCGCAGGTCAAGTTGTACATGTGAACTGTACAACAATAGGTCGCACATGTGCATTGCAAGGTTGATGCAGGAAGCCATACACAGAAACATCACTCATACGGTTGTGATGTCAGCTAGGGTTTCTAGCAGATTGTAAGTTGAAATGTTTTTCTGGAATTTTGTTGTGTTTGTAATTTTGTTGTGAGGAGTGTTCTTGTCCTCGGGATCCTCGATTTGAAAAATATTTATGAGTAATTTTTGTGTCTCTTATGTATGGATGATTTCTCTCTGATCTTTGTGCTTCCGCTATAATTTTTTGTCATAATTTCATTGTAAAATTATTTAGTGATAACAACCCTAGTTTACTATTTGAGGTCACTTGGAAGTCATTTTCATATCTAAAATTGAATGCATTGAATTCTCAAAAATTGACATGGTATTAGAGGATAGGCTATGAAGAGAGGTCATCTTCTTGAGACACAAGTTGTTTCATATTTGTGTTCTTGTTCAAGACTGGAAATGATGGTGGGTACTCTTAGAGTAGAGGACAAGTTGGAGGGGGCCATAAGTTTCAGGGCCTTGAAGGCTAGGATTCTTTTTCTCTTGGAAGAGAATTGTCTCAAAGAATACATTGATATGGTGATTCCAGATCCTAATGATGCACAAGAATTGGAATCTCATAATAAGAAGGAAGTTAAGGGCAAGCGGGTGTTGTTGGATTCTGTGAAGCATCACTTGATTCCTCGTATTTCAAAGAAGAAGACATCCAAGGAGATGTGTGATGCTTTGGTAGGCTTGTACCAAAGTGGGAATACAAACCAGAAGTTGATTTTGACGCATATGCTCCGATCAATTGAGATGTCCAAATCAGAGACAATTGATAGCTACCTCATGAGGATTGCTCAAATTTGTGATCAACTTATAGCCATTAGTGAGGAAGTTTATGACACAGAGTTGGTGAATGTGGCATTGAATGGTTTACTCAAGTCTTGGGGACCATTTGTGTAAGGGATTTTTTCACGATAGAATATGGCACCATTTGACAGACTGTGGATCGATTTCATCCATGAGGAGGCTTGAATAGAGTCCAGGAACAAGCATATATGTAGCAATAATGGGAACTAGGCCCTAGTTGCTCATGCTAGGAAGGGAAAAGGAAAAGGTTCCACAAGGGGAGAGGCATCTCCAGAGGAGTGGAAGAAGAAGGAACTTAGAAAGGTTAAGTTATTTTCTTGTCATAAGCAAGGCCACTATGCTTCACAATGTCCAAAATGGAATAAATTGAAAGGGAAGCAACATGCACCATCAACAAAGGTGGATGTTGGAGACAGGATTTAGAGGGAGTTCTTATTGGTCTCTTCCCTTTCTAGTACAATTTATGGTAGTGGGACTTGGTTGGTGGATAGTGGATCTTCTTGTCATATGACAGGATCATGGGAGTCACTCACCAGTTTATTAGCAGAGGACTCATGATTGTAGGTGGAGCTTGGTGATAATGCCAAGTATGCATTCAAGGGAGTTGGGACAACTTCGCTTCAACTGGAGTCCAGGAAGCCTCTCAGGATGAGTGATGTGTTGTATGTGGTTAGGTTGAAGAAGAACCTACTTTCTATCTTAGTTATGGAGGACGGAGGGTACGTAATGGCATTCTCAAGTGGACAGGTTCTTGCATGGTTGAGAGGATCAAGCATTGACTCAACATGGGTCATTGGTGTTTGTGATGGTAGTCTTTACAGGTTGACATGACAACACACCTAGGCCTTGGTACATGAAAATGATATTCTATGTGAGCTTTGGCACAAAATATTTAGACACTTGCATTAAAAGGATTTTCTAGTGTTGAGGAGGATGGTTACAAGTCTTCCAGAGTTTGGAGTAGAGCATTAGGGTGTATGCAGGGGTTGTGCAATTGGAAAGAATGCCAAGGTTGTTTTTTCGAGTAGTGGTAGTAGGTCCAAGGGGATATTGGATCTAGTACATTTAGATGTGTGTGGACCGATGTCGATTCAATCTTTGAGTGGTTACTTGTACTATGTTACCTTCATTGATGATTATTCGAGGAGGACATGGATCTTCTTCATGAATACCAAGGATGAGGTCTTCAGTCGATTCAGGGAGTTCATAGTTCAAGTGGATAATTAGACAGGGAAGAAGATCAAGGTCTTGAAGTCAGATAACGGGGGTGAGTGCACCTCTAATGACTTTAGNGGGAGTGTTAAAATATTGTGTAACTGCAAAGAATATTCTTATCCCCTTTTGTGGATAAAGATAAAATATATTTATTATTGACTAGATCAATCCCCTTTTGTGGATTGATCATGTCAGGAATTGTAATTGACCAAATCCCCTTTTGCAGATTGGTCAAACCCTAATTCTAATAGGCTAAATGAAAAGACGACCCCAAAATATATTAAAGTGGTTATAACCACCCGAAATAAAAAGTCGGCCCTTCCAGTGAAAATACATATGTTCAACACCTGCCAGTTTGTATAAATAAGAGAGGCCAGTGCCTCATTTGGAAACACACTCAGCTCACTCATCTAGTGCGCAAGTATTGAAGGAAGCTGCAGTTACCAGTTGCCAGAAGAAGGAAGAGAGAGAGAGAGAGGCGTATCCTTGGGAGAGGAATTTATGTATTGCTTGGTTCATTGTCTTGGCATTGTATTGGCTATCTATATTAAGGAAGTTTTGTTGGGTTTTCTTCCCCTTGAGGGTTTCCCGGGACAAATGCTTGTGTACTCTTGTGATTGTGTTTCTCTCAGTGATCCTATGTATGCTATTGTTATCTAGTCAATTGAAAGTAACCCAATAATAGCATAAACTTTAACACCTCTCACAACTTTTTGAAAATTGAGGTGGCGAAGGAGTTGGGACTTAGAATCTCCCTGTGCAGAGATGCATGAAGGAATTAAATTATAAGGAAAAGGCAACAATCGATGTTGCCTCCACATTTCACATTCAACTTGATAAGTGGGAAGGTCAGGCTAACTTCACGATGATGCCTATGGATGACTTCAAGGTGATTCTTGGGAAAGAGTTCCTAAGGAGGACACATTCGGTCCTCGTGCCATGGATGGACAAGATGGTTATACTTGGTGAACAGAAGGCTTGGGTTGTGCGCACAACCACAAGGAAGTTTGGTGGAAAGGTGCAACTTGTGTTTTCACTAAGTAGGAAGAGAGTAGCAAGGCATAATGGATCACATATTTATGTACAAATTGTTGAAGAAGTTCAAGAGGATGGAGTGGGGACGCCCGTTCCACCTGAGCTCACTGAATTTTTGGGTGATTTTACAGACAAAATTTTGGATGAGTTTTTGAAAGTGCTCCCATCACGATGCATTGTTTACCATTGTATAGAGCTAGATCTTGGGCTGCAACCACTGGCAAGAGCTCCTTACCAATTGTATGGACTTGAATTGGAAGAGTTGAAGCGACTGTTTATAGAATTGATTGATGTCGGCTTCATTCATCCATCCAAGTCACCATATGGCACCCCAGTTCTCTTTCAGAAAAAATAAGGAGATTTCAGAGTTGAGGATGTGTTTGGGTTACCGAGCATTGAACAAACAAGTTGTGAACTGATAATTGTTGCCTTTAGTTGATAATTGCTTTGACAAGCTGGCCAAGGCCAAAGTATTTTCAAAGCTTGACTTGCAACATAGGTATTATCAGGTGCATATTGCAAATGGAGATGAGGCTAAGGTAGCCATGGTGACAAGGAACGAGAGCTATGAGTTCCTAATGATGCCTTTCGGGTTGTGCAACACCCCTACAACCTTCTGCACATTGATGAATGATGTGTTGTGACCATTTTTGGACAAGTTTGTTGTGGTGTATTTGGATGAAATCATAGTGTACAACGAAGTATGGAGGAGCACAAGAAACATTTGGCACATGTCTTTGAGATGGTACGATGTAACCAATTGTTCTTGAAGAAGTCTAAGTGTGTTTTTGGGCAGATTGAGATATTGTTCTTGGGGCATTGTACTAGACAAGGATGTATTCGCATGGACCCTGTGAAGGTTAAGGAAACCGAAGATTGGGAAGAGTCGTAGATAGTTCACATTGTGAGAGTCTTCCTTGGACTACCTCCCTAAGTCGTCCAACCTCAAGAGGGAACTCGTGAAGGAATTTCACGACTCACCCTAGGCTAGCCACCTAGGACAACAAAGAATGATGGCGTTGTTGGAGAAATGATACTTTTCATAGAAGATGAAGCAGGATGTGGAGGAGTATATTCACACTTGCCTTATATGTCAACAGGATAAGATAGACACCAGAAACAGAGCAGGGTTGTTGCAACCTTTACCAATTCCAAAGAGACCATGGAAGAGTGTCTCGATGGACTTCATCACATAGCTTCCAATGGTGCAGGGATACAATGTGATTTTGGTTGTGGTAGATCAATTCTCCAAGTGTGTCTTCTCTATTGTGACGAAGATGCCTTAAAATGCAGAAGAAGTTGTGAAGTTGTTTTTCAAGAACATAGTGAAGTATTGGGGTCTTCCTCTAAACATTGTGTCAGATAGGGATGCAAGGTTCATGAGTAGGTTTTGGACAACATTGTTCAAGCTTGTGGGGAGGAAGTTGTTGAATATTTCATCCTACCATCTGTAAACAAATGGGAAGATCGAACAAATCAACACACTTGTGGAGGACTACTTGTGTCACTATGTATAGACGGATCAAATGAATTGGCCGGACTTGTTCGACACGACCCAGTTTAGCTAAAACTTGTAGAAGAGTTCAACGACGAGCTAGAATCCAATTGATTTGATGAACGCACAGGAACCCATGACTCTTCATTTTGTGACACAAGATTATTATGGGACAAATCCATCAACCATGGGTTTCATGAAGAGTTGGCATAATCATTTGGAGATAGCTCGCACACACTTGAAAAACACAACAAACAAAATGAAGCAGTGGGCAGACCAAAACAGGTGTGACTTAGAATTCCAAGTAGGAGAGTTAGTATTACTCAAGTTGAACAAAGATCAGTTCTCCATATCTCCTGCAGAGGTATGAGGTACCGTTCAAAGTTCTTGAGAAGATTGACAATGTCACCTACAAATTGGAGTCGTCGTTCCACATGCGACATATTCAACCTGTCTTCCACATTGGCCAATTGAAGTCCTGCCAAAGAGACCTGGATGACCCAAGTCAAGTTGATCCATCTAGAGCATTGACCATGGTTGCAGATAAGCCAGAGTTGGAGGTAACGAAGTTTTTGGCGCGTCGCATCTTAGGGTAGTGAAGAGGTTGAGTGAATGATTACTTCATCCATTTGAAGGACAAGCTTGATGAAGAGGACATTTGGGAAAGATATGAGCCGTTATGGAAATACGAGGACATGATTTAGGGGTTTGAAAGAGGTCGCTACAGATTGAAAGTGGTATAGAATTTTTCGAGACGACAACAATTTTAGTGGGGGAGGATGTGAGGCCTTCCATGACACCCACCGAGTGTGCACACTCCTTGGGCAGATTCGAAAATGGGATGGATGAAGAGCACAAGGAGGGAGTGATCGGTTGGGTGAGAACTTGTATTATATGTTGGGGCAAGGGCACCTTGGGGCATGATGGTGACATGGAAGCCCAAGGGGCCACACACCCTTTTTCCCTTGTGACAGATGATGAAGACTTGGGTTGCATTTGGGGAAGGGTGGGGAAACTTGGGAGCATTCTCAAGTAGTGGACCTGTCTTCCCTTGGAAGCATGGGCACACCAGAGAGGTTGGATGACCCCATCGACACACCCATAGAGAGTCATGACGATCGACACAAGGAAGAGCACAAGGCATGGGGCGTGACACCGATCCAAGAAATGTGATGGTTGATGGGTGAATGGGCTCGCTTGGGCACATTGGGTCCACATAGGGGCGTGACGGTTTAGTTGAGTATGACGATTCATGAAGGGGTGCGACACACCCAAAAGAGATGAGGTTTCACACAAGTGACCCTTGGAGTCCTTATAAGAGTAAGGACACACAACCAAAGGAAGACACGAAGAAAGTAAAGGCAAGAGACATGGAGGTTTAAGGTTGGGCACACAAGTGGTGCACACCTTAGGCTGAGGGAAGGAGGAATGACAAGGGAAGTCTTGGTATGATAGAACCACATGTATAGATAGTTTTGATGTAGAAGGAAGAGTCGTGATACTCTTCCCATATATGTAACTAGGACAATATCACCCTCTTTGTAAAGCTTTCTTTCTATTTTGCAATATGATAAATGAAACCAGGTATTAGGCACCACTGGTGTCACTCACACTATATCTGTGTCTCTTTTGTTTCACATGTTTTTTGTTGTATTCCAAATTGAATAAGTGTTAAATAATATTAAAAAATGTATAAGTATACAACTGAGTTGCATAGAGTAAAGACATGACTCATCCATGGACTAGAATAGAGTATGGTATGGTCTAGGTGAAGAGGAGTAGTCTGAGTGAAGTATCCTTGGTTGAGACAAACTGCCAAGTGAGAAAAACTGCGGTACCACATGTACATGAGATTCCAAGGTTGGACTTGGGCATGACTCTTGGGGGCTAGTTTCTACAGACTTCACATATTTTGGTTCTGCCTCACAGATGCCTCCAACAAACTTGTGTTTCCAGAATTCCCAAAATCGGCCTAAAAGGAGGTTGCCCCACTCTATCCACCAAATCCACCTCAAGGAAACACATTTCCTTCCATGTGGAGTGACTTGGATCCTAGAGGGAGCTTGCCCCTCTTCATCTAAGATTGCCTTAGAACCACAAAGCTCCTCCTGCTCTCCTTGTCTTCAAATTTGCATCCCTTGGTTGTGTTCCCTTGTTCTCTTATAGGCACTCCAAAGATCACCACCATGAACCACCACGTCCTTTGGGGGTGTGGAGCCACTTTGCGAACCCATGTGTGTCACACCCCTTCACAGACCCAACCATCCAAACGAATCATCGTGCCCCTTTGTGGACCCAGTCGCCCAAATGAATTGTCATGCTCATAATCATCATGCCCCTTCGAACCGATGCGCTCCAATCTCTTGGTTGCTTCATACTTGGGAAATCCCCTTGGCATGTTTTCATGCCCAAGGCATCCACTTGCCAAACTTCGGTGTTATAGAAACCCCAAGTTCCATCTCTTTGAGGACTTGGGTGAGGGTCTTTGTGCCCATCTAGCTGAAGACTTTACATCGTTCCCCAACTCAAGTTGTTGGTGTCCTCGACAACAACCACAAAATCTGTGATCTCCAAGCCTCCACCCAAACTTGTGCCTCCACTGCAACTAAGTCGATTGGAAACCCCAAGTTTTTTTTCAGCTGGAAACCTAAATTTTTCCAAAGTGGAAACCCCAAGTTTCATTGCAAAGTGGAAACCCCAAGTTTTCCACAAACCCAATTGTACATCACTCAACTCCACACAATTTGTTGCGATGTTGTTTCCTTTCTACTGTTTGGTTTTGTTGTTGCTATCCTTGCCTACTACAACAAACTACTGCCCACTTTACTTCAAAATTTTGCCTGAGTGTTGAACTCCTCATGTCTCACTATTGTGATCATACTTCATCCAACTTTTCCATGTCTCCTCACATTCCATGCCTCAAGTCATGTACTAGTCAAGTGATCAATCCAACTGTCACATCCAAGTCTTGAGATGTGCCTCCCCATGCTTGAATTTAGTCTTTTCAGTTGCATCTTCATCACTCCGTTTAACTCCAAAGACTAAGGCAAGTGTCCACCTTTACCTCACTATTGCTACCATCATCCAATATTCATCAAGGAGATAATCTACAATGTCTAAGTGATGCACTTCAAACCTATTGGAGCGTCTGTACTCTTGACCCCTTGTTTTCTATTGTTCTTGCCCAAGGCATGAGCTAGTTGAATGGCTAGTCCAACAGTTGCACTCCTTGAGACTACACACCCTCATGCACAAACTGGTCACTTCCTTTCACAATTTGGTCCATCCACACAACCCTTGGACCAAGGCAAGGTCTCCCCTCACCTTGTTTCACTATGAAGTCACCCCGAAACAAAGTCTTCCGCAGAAACTTGACTCCACTCTCAACTTCATGGCATAGTTAGACAATCTTTTCATCAAGAGTTGCACGTCCAGACTACCTTTGTCTCATTAATTCATCACTTATCCATGATGTTGCATCTACCTTTATGTTGATTAGGATTCACCCTCAACCATGCTTCCCAAATAAAAATACATGCTCATGCCCAAGTAATCTCTTCATGCTACAATTTTTCTATCCACACAATCCTCTAAACGAAGGAAAGTCCTCAACTCACCTCGTTTCATCAAGTCACCCCTCTATAACTCAACATCTACAATGAATGTGACCAACATGCCCTCACTCCTCAAACATCCCAATGAACTATCCAAATTTCTCCAAGTAGAATGAGTCACCTCAAAGAACTTCCATGCCTTAGGCACGTTTGAACCAATACTCTACCAACCTCAACCAACAAACCTCCCCAGATATCTGAGTCATCACACACAAATCGACAAGTCACCAAGGTGCACTCTGCATCATCCAATGTCCCATACCAAAGGTGAGCGAACACCACCCAAGTCACTTGGTTTGCGTTCTAACCATTCATGTTGATTGCCAATAGTTCTTGGTCGACTCCTTTGTTGACTCCATCCTTCTCTTAGAATCCAAACTCTAAGAATCCTCCTACAAGAATCCTAACTCTGGCATGGTCGTTGTGACTATCAAGTCATTACATGACCCAGTGAATGTGTCTAAAGAACCAAACACCATGGCACCTCATTTATCCTCTCAAACTTGGCATGTACAAACTCTTGATGTTTTGTAGCATTGGGGAGGTATCCTCACATTGGCCTTGGTGTCAGGCATGTGGGAATCTTTGTTGGCACTCACATTGTATTTTTACTTTGTGAAAACCCCTTTTGCATAGAGTTGGGGTTGGGAATTGTTATTGTTGGGGATTTTCACCCACTTGGAGGAATAAACAATTCTAATTTACTGTTGAGTTTAGTGGAGGGTTTCTAAAGTAAGTTAGGGGTTTATAAACTCACTTTTAGACTCCTATAAAATGAGAGGCAATGTGAGAAGGCACCACACATCTTATTGTCATCATGTATTTGGCATGAGTGAGTGAGCACTCTCGCCAAGGAGATTGAGGAGGCAAATTTCATCAAGGAGGATCTTCACTTTGGCAAATCTGGTCTAGGGTTTTTGTTCTTTCTTTTCTTATTTTTTAGACAAGAAGGAGGAGCCTCACATGTGAGATAGAGGGAGAGAGGTTGCACATGTGGGATCTATACATATCTGTATGACACATTTATTGCAGGTCATACCACGCGTGTGAATTTTACAACAATCGCAGGTCAAGTTGTACATGTGAACTGTACAACAATAGGTCGCACATGTGCATTGCAAGGTTGATGCAGGAAGCCATACACAGAAACATCACTCATACGGTTGTGATGTCAGCTAGGGTTTCTAGCAGATTGTAAGTTGAAATGTTTTTCTGGAATTTTGTTGTGTTTGTAATTTTGTTGTGAGGAGTGTTCTTGTCCTCGGGATCCTCGATTTGAAAAATATTTATGAGTAATTTTTGTGTCTCTTATGTATGGATGATTTCTCTCTGATCTTTGTGCTTCCGCTATAATTTTTTGTCATAATTTCATTGTAAAATTATTTAGTGATAACAACCCTAGTTTACTATTTGAGGTCACTTGGAAGTCATTTTCATATCTAAAATTGAATGCATTGAATTCTCAAAAATTGACATGGTATTAGAGGATAGGCTATGAAGAGAGGTCATCTTCTTGAGACACAAGTTGTTTCATATTTGTGTTCTTGTTCAAGACTGGAAATGATGGTGGGTACTCTTAGAGTAGAGGACAAGTTGGAGGGGGCCATAAGTTTCAGGGCCTTGAAGGCTAGGATTCTTTTTCTCTTGGAAGAGAATTGTCTCAAAGAATACATTGATATGGTGATTCCAGATCCTAATGATGCACAAGAATTGGAATCTCATAATAAGAAGGAAGTTAAGGGCAAGCGGGTGTTGTTGGATTCTGTGAAGCATCACTTGATTCCTCGTATTTCAAAGAAGAAGACATCCAAGGAGATGTGTGATGCTTTGGTAGGCTTGTACCAAAGTGGGAATACAAACCAGAAGTTGATTTTGACGCATATGCTCCGATCAATTGAGATGTCCAAATCAGAGACAATTGATAGCTACCTCATGAGGATTGCTCAAATTTGTGATCAACTTATAGCCATTAGTGAGGAAGTTTATGACACAGAGTTGGTGAATGTGGCATTGAATGGTTTACTCAAGTCTTGGGGACCATTTGTGTAAGGGATTTTTTCACGATAGAATATGGCACCATTTGACAGACTGTGGATCGATTTCATCCATGAGGAGGCTTGAATAGAGTCCAGGAACAAGCATATATGTAGCAATAATGGGAACTAGGCCCTAGTTGCTCATGCTAGGAAGGGAAAAGGAAAAGGTTCCACAAGGGGAGAGGCATCTCCAGAGGAGTGGAAGAAGAAGGAACTTAGAAAGGTTAAGTTATTTTCTTGTCATAAGCAAGGCCACTATGCTTCACAATGTCCAAAATGGAATAAATTGAAAGGGAAGCAACATGCACCATCAACAAAGGTGGATGTTGGAGACAGGATTTAGAGGGAGTTCTTATTGGTCTCTTCCCTTTCTAGTACAATTTATGGTAGTGGGACTTGGTTGGTGGATAGTGGATCTTCTTGTCATATGACAGGATCATGGGAGTCACTCACCAGTTTATTAGCAGAGGACTCATGATTGTAGGTGGAGCTTGGTGATAATGCCAAGTATGCATTCAAGGGAGTTGGGACAACTTCGCTTCAACTGGAGTCCAGGAAGCCTCTCAGGATGAGTGATGTGTTGTATGTGGTTAGGTTGAAGAAGAACCTACTTTCTATCTTAGTTATGGAGGACGGAGGGTACGTAATGGCATTCTCAAGTGGACAGGTTCTTGCATGGTTGAGAGGATCAAGCATTGACTCAACATGGGTCATTGGTGTTTGTGATGGTAGTCTTTACAGGTTGACATGACAACACACCTAGGCCTTGGTACATGAAAATGATAGTCTATGCGAGATTTGGCACAAAATATTTAGACACTTGCATTAAAAGGATTTTCTAGTGTTGAGGAGGATGGTTACAGGTCTTCCAGAGTTTGGAGTAGAGCATTAGGGTGCATGCAGGGGTTGTGCAATTGGAAAGAATGCCAAGGTTGTTTTTTCGAGTAGTGGTAGTAGGTCCAAGGGGATATTGGATCTAGTACATTCAGATGTGTGTGGACCGATGTCGATTCAATCTTTGAGTGGTTACTTGTACTATGTTACCTTCATTGATGATTATTCGAGGAGGACGTGGATCTTCTTCATGAAGACCAAGGATGAGGTCTTCAGTCGATTCAGGGAGTTCATAGTTCAGGTGGATAATTAGACAGGGAAGAAGATCAAGGTCTTGAAGTCAGATAACGGGGGTGAGTGCACCTCCAATGACTTTAGATATTTATACAAGGAGGTAGAGATCAAGATGGAGCTGACAATGCCTTTCAACCCATAATAGAATGGGGTTGCGAAGAGGAATAATCAAACCATAGTTGAGGCTGGTAGGGAAATGTTGCATGACAAGGATCTACCTATGTTCCTACGGGAAGAGGCATTTAACACAATAGTCTATATTCAAAACAGGAGTCCTCATAGGGTCTTGGAGGACAAGACTCGGAAGGAGGAATTCACATGAGTGAGATGAGAGATAGGGAATTTTAGGATCTTTGGTTATCCATTTTACATCCATGTTCCTAAGGAGAAGAGGACGAACTTAGAACCTTATGGGAGGAAGGGCATGTTTGTGGGATATATCAAGACTTCGAAGCCCTATCAAATCTACTTTACAGGGCAATAATAGATTGAGGTTAGTCAGGATGTTAGGTTTGAGGAGTTGGCTTTCAAGGGGCCCCAAGAGACCACATCAAAGATAAATGGTGAGGAGTAGGAGCCTCTGAAGGTTGAGGAGAGTACAAGTCAATCCAATATAGGGGTTCAACCTTCTGACCATGAGGAGGAGTTAGTGGATCCATTGGACCCTTCGAGTGACGAGGAAACGAGGCCTAGATGTCCTTAGGATACTTTGATATATGTGGAGAAGCATGCTGCACCTAGGGGAACTTTCAAGGAGATAAGTCTCTATGAAGGTTTTCGATCTATGTGGCGCTTATGAGTAACATCATTTATTCTGAGCCTTCCATTTTTGAGGAGGCAACATGTTTGGAAGGATGCCATGATGGAGGAGTATCAATCCATCATGAATAATGATGTGTGGGACATAATTCCGAGATCAAAGGAGAATTATGTGGTCACTTCCAAGTGGATCTATAAGATCAAGCATGTTGTAAATCATAGGGTCGAGAAGTACAAGGCGAGGTTCATGGAAAGAGGGTTCTCCCAGAAAGAGGAAGTGAACTATGAGGAGACTTTTGCTCCAACTGTCAGGTATACTTCTATCAGGGTTGTTATTTCTCTTGTTTAAGTTATGGGGTGGAGGATACATCAAATGGATGTGAAAACAACATTCCTCAATGGTATGATTGAGGAGGAGGTGTACATAGAGAAACCTCAAAGCTTTGAGGTACATGGGAGGGATTCCCATGTTTGCAGGTTGAAGAAAGCTTTGTACAGACTCAAGTAGGCACCCAGGGCATGGTACTCGAGGATCGACGNTGTTCCCAAATTGTCTCTACAATCAAGCCCGCAACAAGTTTTGCGATCATCCACCCTATCCAAGTGCTTCATCTAACCACAAACTCTGCTCTTGTTCTATACAAGGTGTGTGCCTAGACCAACCTTTCCACTGCACCATCAACTGGACCTATGTCATAAATTTTATGTAAAGTATGTGATGAATCGGTTCACTCCATCGAATGATTCACCAAGTCTGTGAACATTCCCACTAAACCACCTTCGTAATGAATTGCCTTCTCAACAAGTGCACCCCACCACAACTGTTTTGATTGCAAGAGTGGTGAAGAGCACCGAACTACTATGATACCATCTATTGTCCGGATAGTGGTGAAGAGCTCACCAACCCTTCATCAAAATCTGTAATGAACTCATTCATTGCAGACTTGGTTAACCATTAGGTGGAGTGAACTGGTTCATCACATACTTTGCGTCAAACTTATGACAGAGGTTCGGTTGACAGTGTGGTGGAAAGGTTGGTCTGGGAACACACCTTGTATAGACCAAGAGCATAGTTTATGGTGAGACGAATCACTTGGACAGGGTGGGTGATAAAAAAACTCATTATAGAACTTGTCGCATACTTGATTGCAGAGACAGTTTGGGTACATACTTGATTGGGTTGATGTGTGATGGAAGTCGGTGCTAGGCCTATTGTGCACACCTAAACACCATGCATAGAGTTCGTTGGGAGAACCAAGGAAATATATTTTGTTACACCATTCCTCGACAATGGCGCTAGAAGATGTTGGTCCTAAATTCTGCACCTGCCTGCTAAAGGGTAGAGCTAGAACACCTCAAGTTTAGAATGATTGGTTTTTTATTTGGTTGGTCAATTAGAGGGTTGGTTTTACCAATACAAGAGAATGGTGGGGTTGTAAAAAAGATATGGATGAGGGTCCTCCTTGGTTGGTGGCACACAAATGACATACAAGTGAAATAATATAGGTAAAAACAAAGGGAAACAACAAACCACTCAATGAATAATCTGTTGCAAGAAGTTTAATACTTAAAATATCATTTCAAGACATTAAACATGTATAAAAAACACAATTACTCTCACAGGTTGCAATGGAAACAAATCTTCACCAAAGCATTTGTTGGTTCACAAGTTGCATATTAGTAAAGACAAGTTATACAATAGCTGAAGGAAATGAAATGTACTTTGCACAAATAAAAAACTGCATTCAACATAAGATAAAAACACATGTAGATTTGGAAAAAACACCGTCATCAAGAGTATATTCACCATGTAGAGAGATTTAATCCATGCATAGAACAGGTTCAACCAACTGATCTATTGATCTTCTTTTACCAAAAACCGAACCCTCAAAACATACAAAAATTGCATATTTATCAAAGCTGCAGAGGCTCTCATCCATCTGGGACTGATGTTTAACTCTACACTAGCAGTTGTAAAACAACTTATTAACTTAGTTAAAAACACTGTTGGAGTATATTAAGGTATACTTTGATCTTGACTTAATAAAAAAAGAGTGGTTCTTATCACACATAAAAGACTAGTTATTAACTTAATCTAAACACTCTTGAACTTTAAACAACTAAAAATTGCTACTTGAAATAAACTAGACTGATGCATATGCTGGAATAAACTGAACTCTGAAAAAAAATTAGGAGTGA
>JZKD02S0157558.1:0-11666 GCA_000966675.3 Picea glauca
GTATGCAGTTGTTAATGTTAAGAATTTGAAATTGTATGAGCCTCCTTTGATTGATGATCAAGGAGAACATGTTCAGATTCCTTCTATAGATGATTTCTCCCCAGAATATCTTACAAAACTACATGAAGACAAAATCATTGATAGGAGAATGAGAACTTCAGAAGGAGGAAATGTGGAATATTTTCGAATTGGTGTTAAAGGAACAAATACAAGCAAAGCCAAGTGGATTGAGGATGGAAAGGTGAGGGAACTATACCCTCATCTTCAAATAGACTGAAAATAGTCTTTTGGAGGTCCAAAATCTTTCCAATGGGGAGGTGTGATCCAGGGGATCAAATTTTGCTCAAAATTCAAAGTGCTTGGAATCGCTTCAAATTGAATGAGTGCATAGGTCTCATCATCACGAACCCAACACAACTTGTTTGGGTTCAAACGGACATCATATGAGAGAGATATCACATTCTGTTCAAATCGTCAAACATGCAAAAAAAAATGTGCTGACTGTATAGTCCGTACGGATGTTGATGTGGCAGAGCCGTATGACACGTGGCAGGGCCATATGACATGTGGCAGGTGTTGGTTGAAAGTTGGACGATGAATCGTTTCTTGACACATGGCATGGTGGTGAATGGATTGGTGATGTGGCCCAAACAAGGGTCGCCATGTGTCACCCGGGCATTGGTTAAAACTTGTGTAGTCGGCAGGAATCGACCCCATGACCTCTGGGCAGGGGTATGGCCTCAGGAAGGGCCACCCAACCGACATGCCATTGTAGTGGTTCTTACCACTATATAGTTTTGTTATTATTTGAATTGCAATGTGTTTTGGATTGGGCGCGGATAGGGTTGGGGCTAAGCCCCAACCCCCGTCCATATATATATATATATATATATATATCATATGACTACCCACGCATGTAGTTCAAATGGAGCCATAACACATATGACCAGTGGTCCATATAGCCCATAACACATATGACCGGTGGTCAATACATTGCACAGGATTTTTATTACCAGCAGTTATAAAACCGCACCGACACTTGTCGCTCTATCATTTGCTTGGGACTTGGCCCCTTTTTGTATGTGCACGTGGTCGTATGGTAGGCCACATGCCCAATGGATTGGCGGTTAAGGGCTAGGCGCGCCCTAACCATCCTACAGTTCACATGGTTATGCGGTTGCGTGCCCGGTGCTAGGTTTTAGCATGAAATTGAGCGTGGGTGCTAGGTTGGACACACAGAGGTGTAAATTGTCGATCCAGAGACAACAAGTTTGAAGGGGAACTTCTAGGAATCCTATCTTCTTCAATTTTTGGCCAAATCAGGTGTCGAAAAAGCCCAGCTAGGGGTTTTTGGACGTTCGAAGACATTGGAGTCATCTATTTGGCATTTTGAGCATTGTAAAGCACATATTTTAGCACTTTGAGAAAATAATACAAAAGATCCATTGGAAGTTGGACCAGGAGATGTAGCCCAAGAGAGGGGTGAACTNATTTGCATAAGAAAACTTGAATTGAAAATTGCAAATATTTTCAAGAATACAAGTCTTTATCATTTTCAGATCAATGTGCCAAGTGGAATTTACGGTAACTTCCCCACAACTTGCTGATTGTTTTCCTTTCCAAGGTATATCCCTTGTATAGCGTGCCCCGCACAAACTAATTGATATAAAATTCTGAAACTCGTACCAGAACTACTACGGGATGTCCAATATCCAATACAACTGGTCTCACTCAATTTGGATACTCTAGGAAGAAGTTATGATTGTTTTACCCAGAACACCTTCTTGAGACTAGTCAATAGGACTAGTCAGATACCCTATCTTCCACAGGTTGTATATACAAATTTAATATGACACAGAAGATGAAATTTCTACCACAGACACCTTACTAATTTCTTTGAATATCCTCTAGATTTCAGGTTCTGAAACATTACAGAAATTGTTTTATAGCGAAAATGCCGCAATGACTCAATTCAGGATGATTCCATAACCCTATCTTACAAAGGTTGTATCTCTGAAAGTATAAGACCTCATGAGCTTAAAGTTTAAGCCAATGTAACTTGATCCATATAATAAATATCCTCCAAGACGTTCCTTCTTAATCATTGTAGAAAAACAGTTATAGCGAAAATACAACGGTGTCTCAGATGTAGTAGTGAAACCCCAAGACCTTGAGCTCTGATATCATATGTTTAGAACCAAATATCAATATAGCATAGAAAAACCTCAGAATAAGTACTCAGTTCCTTGAAAAAGAGATAATTTCAGATAATAAGCCTCTTCGAGGGGGCAAGCTCCTTTTACCCCACATAAATGTTCAAGTACAAGATGATTCCAAATGAAAATGTCTCCTTGGTATATATAGGATACTAAGAGGTATAATTAAAACTAATGGAATAAAGCTGACATAAATAAAATAACATTACTAATGTAATATGCCCCAATTGAGGGGTAATGAGCCAATATTAGGGCTTAACATGGCACCTGTGACAGAGTCTTTCCTGTTGTCCATGAACCATTAGCCTGGTTAGGAATCCATTTACTCGGGTGGAGTTTAGTCCCAGCTTGGGGGTGACCCACTGCTAAGAGTGATGAGCAATGTGGTCTAAGGATGGGAGGTTTGTGGAAGGTCTACATGCAGTCGGTGAAATTCTTACCAAGATAAGTGTCAATTGTGTGATAAATTTACATGATGCATTATTATTTACATGTTTAATTTTATGGGTATTGCCTATATATGATGCATGAATATGTTTACTGTTATTTCAGTATGAATCTATGCATTTACAATATGTATTTGTCTGTTTACATTTTATATATAAAGTTCCACAAGAGTTCTGCGTGCATATGTTTAAATTGCATGCAGTTCGAAAAATTTATGTGGCATAGCTTAGTTGGATACTAGATATGTTACAGTATGTTCCGCGGAGAGAAGAAAAGTGTTCTCTCGTGTATCATGGCCTGAACTAGGTGGACGGGGACATTACAATATGGTATGAAAGCTTCATTTTTCAACACTGAGCCTAGATCGGCCGAGCAAGTTGAGTTGAAGCGAAATTTCACAGAGAATTTATTTTAAGGTGGCCAAATTTCGAGTTATAGAGCGTCCATGGTAAAAAGTAACAACAATTGTGGAGAATTGGGAAAAAGGCCCAATTTCTGTTGTTAAATTCGTGGGAAAATTAAGAAATTCGGCCATGCGGTGAGATGTTATTTATGTAATATCTGTTCTAGCAAATTCAGACCTGGAATTGGTCGAATTTGAAGTTATAGTGAAGCCATGATAGATGGAGCAAGATTCCTAATTAAAATTCTCAATTCGTGAATGGAGTTTGGGAAAAATCCATTCCAAAAATGTCAACTCACAACGATTTGTTGTTGCAGAGGTTGAACTGATGTTATCGGGGTGAAATTGAACAAATTTCATAGTTGCAGAATTCCTATGGTAGAAATTGGGAAAAAGTTAAGCAAATGCCCCAATTTTTGTAGTGGAAAAATGTTGGCGTGCGGGCTAAATTTTGGCACCACGCGGAAAAATATTGGTGTGCTAGTGTGCACACTAAATTTTCGCACCACGCAGAAAAATGTTGGTGTGAGGGTGCGCGTGCTAAATTTGGGCATCGCGTGGAAAAATGTTGGTGTGCGGGTGCACGCACTAAATTTAGTATTGCTCGGTGTGCATGTGCATAAAAGGTGTGCACGGTGTGCACACACATAATAATGGTGTGCAAGTTGTGCGCAGTATTGGTAGAGCATAGAGGAGTTTGATTGTTGCGCATGCAATATGAGTATATATTGTCACATGACAGTTTAGTTAATGGTGCGCACAGAGTATTGGTGCTCTGTGGGGGCGTATTAAAATTTGGCATGGTGCAACACGTAGAGTGAAATTCCCACAAAATATCAACACGTGATACAACAATTGCACGCAATAGGTAATAGTGCAAGAGCCATAACTACACACGGTGGATATTGGTGCGCGACACAAAAGTAGTGCGCACAAGTTATTGGCGCGATAGAGAAGTGATGCACAATGTTTATAGGTGCACGAAGGATGATTTACCTTGTGGTGGTGTTGCGCATGCTAAATATGGGTGTACAATTTGAAATTTGTGTGCATGAAGTCGTTTGGAGGGTGAACAACAACAGAAAACCAACAATTTTCTGTGATGTTTTATAGGATTTGAACGTCATCTTTTTGCAGCTCGTTTTTGAGGCCCTTAACAACGTTTTTAGCAATGCAAAAACCATGAGAATAGAGTGTACCAAGATAGACTATGTATTTTTATCTAAAATAAAATATCTCGAAGATATCTTTCTAATGGTGTAAACCATTCGGCAAACAAATTTTTTATGAGAAAGTTACAGCACAAACAGTGGAGGGTAAATTTTAAGACCCCTCTAACTTTAGAGAGCCATAACTTTCTGCTCCGGAATTAGATTGAGGCGCAAGAGAAGTCAATGGAAATATATTGAACCATATAAGACTTTCCCAGATCTGAATTAAATTTCTGGGCTTGTTAAAAATGTTTAAAATGGAAAAGAAGGTACATGTAGCATTCCAGGCCAAAAACACGAATTGGCCTAAAACTTCAGTAAGTTGTAACTAGCAGCCCAGAACCCCAAAAAAGGTGAAAATTGGACATAGTATACATAATATGTATATGAGGAAAACCAATTGAGATCCTACAAAAAATCCAATGGAGTGGGTGCAAAAATGCATAATTACAGTGCAGAGTTGTGCCTAGTTGAAGTGCGAATAAAACAATTAATGGACAATTTTCAAGTAACCATAACTTTCTGCTCAAGACTCAGAATTGAGCATGGGAGTATGAATTGGAAAGGTATTGGATAGTAGAATATAATTATTGACCCATAAAATTGATCTGGGCATTCAATTTTTTAGGAAATCATAAGAAATGGTTCTGATATATTATTGAACTTGAATGGTTCATATTTTCATGAAATTGTTGAGTCAGATAACCTGACAAAGTTTTGTTGGATGTACATTTTGCAGAGTTAACAACAACTAGATCAGACCAGGATCATCATAGATTCCATAGGAATGGAAGAAGTACAGGGGACTTACAGCCAAGAAGATGAGATCAGAGGGATGGATGTCCATTTAGGCATTAAAGGAACAAAATCCAATGGACATGGAGAAGGAAGGGATGAAAACATGATTATGGTAGAGACCATTAAGAATTTGCAGAAGGATGTCCAAATCCATAAAGATGATAATTAAATTCTTATGAGATCCAAGGAGAAGCAAGAGGACTTCAACATGAAGTTACTGCAGAGCTTGAACCAAATAGAAAAGAAATTGGATAAGGAGAATGGCTCAAGCAAATCAGGAAGTCCCAGGTCTCTTGATGAGAAAATAAGAACCAAAAGTGTTAGTAGACATTACCATCACTTCCCAAGGAATTCCAATAAGAGAGAAGAAAACAACTCAATTCCATCCCATGTCACGAAGCATAAGAGGTCTGGGGTGGATGCACTACGAGGAGAAATGAAAAAAATCAAACCTCCTACATTTGATGGTGAGAACAAGAAGGATGAAGATGCAAAGACATGGTTGCTAGGCATGAAAAAGTATTTTCAGTTGCATAATTATTCTTCTCATGCAGAAGGTAGAATTTCCATCTATCAACTCAAGGAAAAAGCATCCATGTGGTGGGATCAGCTTGTGCAGGTGCAACACATTAAAGAGAAGAGTGTTACTTGGATGGAATTCAAGAAGTATTTTGAAAAGAAATACTTCACTAAGAGATACCATGACAAGAAAATGAAAGAGTTCTTTCAAATAAAGCTTGGGTGTATGACCATAGATGAATATGAAAGAAGGTTTTTAGAACTGTTGTAGTATGTCTCTTTCGTCAAGGATGAGACAATTAATATTCAGAGGTATTTGAGTGGATTTCCATCATTCATCGATGACAAAATACAGTATGATGATCCCAAGAATTTGGAGGAGACCATAAGGCGAGATAAATGCCTATATGATCAACAAAAAGCAAGGCCAACTTTCCAAAAATCTTGGGAAGACAAAAATAAATTCAAGATGGATTAGAGGAAGAAGGGAACTAAGCCACCATTATTCCGAAATAATTCTTAGGGACATCCAAATTCTAGATAACCCAGAATGATTGAAATAAGGGGTCAAAGGCCAAGGAAGCCACCTATTCAATGTTGGGGTTGTAAGGGAGATCATATGTTCAGAGATTGTCCTCACAGAGGTGAAAAAGTGGGGATTTTTCACAATGTACAACAAGCTGAAATAGTGGACGACATGGGCAAAAATGTACCAAGGATCTATGCATCCGTGGACAAGAAGAAAGCATGGAAAATATTGGTTGGTGCAGCTAGCTACCAGAGCCAAAGGAAAAGTTAATGAGATGGTTAAGTTGTGTTTTATGGACATGAATGGACTGAACACCAGGGCAGATTTGAACATCTTGCCTTTAGGTTCCTATGACTGTATAATTGGGATGGATTGGTTGGACCAACATCATGCTATCCTAGACTATCATAACAAGGCATTTACCTACTTGTATGAGGAAGGGAACCTAAGGAAAGTGCAAGGAATTCCTAGGGAATTAACCATCATAGAAATTGCAACATTGCAGCTAAAGAAATGTTACAGAAAAGGGTGTCAAATATTTGCAGTTCATATGGAAGAGACACCTAAAGATAAGGTGCAAAATTTGGAGGATCATGCAGTCCTGGAATATTTTGAAGATGTGTTCAAGGAGGTGCCAGGACTACCCCCAAAGAGAGATATTGATTTCTCTATAAATTTAATGCCTGGAGCAACTCCAGTGTCAAAGACTCCTTACATAATGAGTACACCAGAGTTGAAGGAGTTGGAAATGCAGCTTGAAGAACTTCTGAAGAAGGGGTATATATGCCCAAGTGTATCACCTTGGTGTGCCCTAGTCTTGTTCTTGAAGAAGAAAGATGGGACATTAAGATTGTGCATTGATTTCAGACAGCTGAATAAAGTGAATGTAAAGAACAAGTATCCTCTTCCAAGGATTGATGACTTCTTTGATCAATTGAAGGATGCAAAGATATTTTCAAAGATAGATATCAGGCTAGGATACCATTAAGTAAGGATTAAGGAGGAAGATATCAACAAGACTGCCTTCAGGACAAGGTATGGTCATTATGATTTCACAGTGGTTCCATTTGGGTTGTCAAATGCACCAGCTGTTTTCATGTGCTTAATGAATGGTGTTTTTCAAGAATATTTAGACAAGTTTGTCATTGTCTTTTTGGATGACATCCTTGTATATTCCAATTTATAAGAAGAGCATGAGCTTCATTTGAGGATGGTGTTGCAAGTATTAAGGGCGCATCAATTGTATTCCAAATTGAGCAAGTGCTCATTTTATCATAAGAAAATTCATTATTTGGGACATATCATTTCAAAGGATGGGATAGAAGTGGACCCTGAGAAGATAGAATCCATTAGAGAATGGTCATCACCAAAGAATGTGACAGAGGTAAGATCATTCATGGGCCTTGTAGGCTACTATAGGATATTTATTGAAAGATTCTCAAAGATTGGACACCCAATCACTTCCTTGCAAAGAAAGGGTGTGAAGTTTGAATGGAAATTGGATTGTGAAAAGAGTTTCCAACACTTGAAGAAATTATTAACCAGTGCTCCAATACTAAGGATTGAAGACCCAAATGAAGACTTAATTGTATGCACAGATGCATGTAAAGAAGGACTAGGTGGAGTCCTCAGTCAAAATGGGTTTGTTATATGTTATGAATCAAGGAAGTTGAAGGAGCATGAAAGACACTATGCCACTCATGATTTGGAGTTGGAATCCATAGTACATGCCTTGAGGAAATGGAGACACTGCCTCATGGGGAAAAGGTTTGAGCTGAGAACAGACCATAATGGTCTAAAATATTTATTTGATCAACCAACTCTAAATGCTAGGAAAAGAAGGTGGTTAGAATTTCTAAGTGAATACGACTTTGATATAAAGAATATCAAGGGGAAAGAGAACAAAGTGGTTGATGCACTCAACAGAAGAGTGCATGAATTGCATGCTACATCCATTAGCATGTACCATTCAGATTTGAAACATAGAATTTTAGAGGCTGCAAAATTAGATTTGCAATACAAGGAATTAGTGTCAAAATTGCAACAAGGTAATTTGCAGTAGAAAATGGAAGAATACAAGCTAAATAATGATGAAATTCTGATGTACAGGGGTAGAATTTATGTACCAAATTCCCAGGAATTGAAAAATATGATATTGGGAGAAATGCATAATGTACCTTATCTTGGGCACCCAGGTTATCAGAAAACTATTGCAGCAGTCAAGAGCCAATATTATTGGCCAAGCATGAAGAAAGAGGTTGCTGATTTTATTTCCAAATGTTTGGAATGTCAAAAGGTAAAGGATGAGCATAGACATCTAGCTGGTTTTCTACAATCATTACCCATTTCTGAGTGGAAATGGGAAGTTGTAACAATGGATTTCATCACCAAACTGCCCAGAACAAACAAGCAACATGATTCTATCATGGTAGTAGTGGATAAGCTTACTAAAGATGCCCATTTTATTCTAGTTAAGCTCACTCACAAGGAAACCAACATTGTTGATGTTTATATGAAGGAAATTGCTCAATTACATGGCATACCCAAGATACTTGTGTCTGACAGAGATCCAAAATTTACATCAAATTTTTGGAAGGGATTATTTAATGGGTTTGGAACAAATTTGAATTTTAGCACATCTTATCATCCATAATGAGATGGAAAAATAGAGAGGGTGAATCAAGTCATTGAGGATATGTTGAGGATGTATGTGATGGATAAAACATCAAAATGGGAAGACTACTTACACTTAGTATAATTTTCTTATAGCAATGGGTACCAAACATCTCTAAAGATGAGCCCATTTGAGGAGCTTTATGGCAGAAAGTGCAACACACTGGTAAGACGGGACAACCCAACAGATAGAGTAGTGGTTGGGCCTGATTTACTGAGGGAAATGGAGGAGAAAATGTTGAAAACAAAACAAAATTTAAAGGATGCCCAAGATAGGAAGAAAAGCTATGCTGATAAGGGAAGAACTCATAGGGAATTTAAAGTTGGGGACCATATATTCTTGAAAGTAAAAGCCAATAGAAGTTCCCTGAAGTTGGGAAATTGTTCAAAGATGGCATCTTGCTATTGTGGACCGTTTGAGATCCTAGAGAGGATTGGTCCAGTAGATTATATGATTGCATTGCCTGCATCTATGTCTATTCATAATGTATTTCATGTATCGTTACTAAATAAATATATACCTGATGTTAATCATGTTATTAATTGGAATGTGATTCAGGTGGAGCAAGAAGGCGCTTTCCAAGTGCATCCAGTACACATTCTGGATCGAAAAATCAAATAGCTCTGAAATTGAGCCATAGGGCTTGTAAAGGTCCAATGGGCCATGTACGGTACTGAGGACACTACTTGGGAGCATGAGGATGCAATGCATGCATAATACCCACATATTTTTGAGGATTTTTGAAGTTTTGTTGTATATGTGTACATAATGCACTAAGGACAATGCATAAATAAGGGGAGGGGATTGTAATATCCCTAGGCCGAACTCAATTGTAAATGTTAATACAAATGCATGTAAGTTGGTGAGTTGTTTTGACATCATTCTTGTATGCACCTTCCATGGTATATCACGCACATGTACTGTGCAGTAAAATGATGGAGTGTGCACATTCCAGGATACTGCGTGCAACAACTTAAGTGCGTGTGAATTTGAGGCCAGGGATCCTTTGTCTATATGATGTGTTTTATAGGCTGGTGAGCCAATTAATATAAGCTAGAATGCTTATGTTTTGATTAGGCCGGAGAGCCTATATGTTAAAGGCCAGTGAACCTATTTTTGTATATGTCTCATAATTAATATAAAATACATCATTGCGTGCAGACCGATCACAATAAAGAATATGGGGGACTAAACTCCACTAGTTAGGGAAAGGAGGGTATAGAAGTTAAGGAAAGGGGGCAAAGCTAGGGAACTTAAGCTAAAAAAGAATATTATATTAATATTTCTTAAAGTATAAAGTATGGATAATTATTTTATCCTAAGTCCCAAAGTTGGGGACAAGTGGGCCAAAGTGGCTCCCAACATGACAAGTGTCAAGTTGGGAACATGCATACATATTGTTGGGACTTAGTTCATTTTCAGGCATCTCTTCCATCATTCATTCATCTAGTCAATCATCTATGAGCGTTCACACACCCATTGATCTATGCTTCGTACCTTCATGGAACTGTACCTAAACCTGTACCCACAACGATATCTATTTAGGTAGTTGGTTAGCTTGGGAGCTGGATTGAAGAAGCAGGTTGTCAGGACTGTGGGATATTGAAGAGATGGGTTATCAAGCCCGTGAGAAATTTCTCTCTGGGTGAGAGAATTGCTGGGAATTGATTTCCTGAAGGTGCTAAACTGCAACTACAGGGCTCTGAGACTTCCTATTCGACCTGTTGCTGAAGCTTGGAAAGGAAGTGGGGAAGCCAAAGGACTGTTGAGCAGAGAAGGGGCACACATCTTGGGGTGGGACAAGAATGTGGAGAATGAGGGACTATAGGCTGTTAGTTTGAGTTGGCACCTGTGACAGAGTCTTTCCTATTGTCCATGAACTATTAGCCTGGTTAGGAATCCCTTTACCCGGGTGGAGTTCAGTCCCAACTCGAGGGTGACCCACTGCTAAGAGTGATGAGTAGTGTTGTCTAAGGATGGGAGGTTCATGGAAGGTTTGCACACAATTGGTGAAATTCTTACCAAGATAAGTGTCAATTGTGTGATAAATTTACATGTTGCATTATTATTTACATGTTTAATTTTATGGGTATTGCCTGTATATGCTGCATGAATATGTTTATTTCTATTTTAGTATGAATCTGTGCATTTACAATATGTATTTCTCTGTTTAATTTTTATATATAAAGTTACGCAAGAGTTTTGTGTGTATATGTTTTAATTGCATGCAGTTCAAAAATTTTATGTGGCATAGCTCAGTTGGATGCTGGGTATATTACAGTATGTTCCAAAGAGAGAATAAAAGTGTTCTCTCATGTATCGTGTCCTGGCCTGGGTGGTCAGGGACGTTACATATCAACTCATGGAATATCTCATCATAGTTAGAAATAATTTTAACTAATTCATCTTTATGACTGAGATCAAAACGTTTGAAAGTATAATATTTATCCATATCTTTTTCTAGCATTCACAATTCTTTTCATTTTCCCTTTTCTAACAAGAGAGAGAGATCAGTTTTTAGGTGATGAGTTCACAGAATGTATTCAATCCCATATTTAGTAATATTATATTTGTTCCTTGATCGATAGAAGATGGCTTTCCTGTCATACAAGTATGGACTACCCAATATAATCCTCCAAACAGGGAAAATTTTAGGGGATAAATTTCGCCCATGGGATAATTTGCCATGTTTGTTTCCCAAAAAAAGATTCTCCATTCTAAAAATTATTCACCCAAATTCTATAGGTCCAAATTATTTTACCTTACAAATCACCAAAATTTTATAAAAACTATATAAAATCCTTAGAAATTTGAATATTTTAACAAAAATATCACCAAACATTTATAGTTGACATATAAAGGACCAGTA
>JZKD02S0157569.1:55637-71453 GCA_000966675.3 Picea glauca
TCATTGTAAATCTGGACCGTTCATTATAAGGTCGCAGATCTAACGGTAGAGATTATGTTAGGGTTTTTTTCCCTAGAAGGCAGCCCTCTTTTATGAGGGAAATGTATTGCGGCTAGGGATGATGGTGAATATTGTATTATGAGAGAGGAGACTGTGAGAGAAAGAAGAGGAATTTACAACGAGTTTTGCTGTAGGTTGTATCCCTTCATTTTGCTAGATAATAATAAAGGAAGGACCTGACAATTTCTCTGGTGGACGTAGCCCACACTGGGTGAACCACGTAAATTTGTGTCTCTCTTGTATTGTGTGTATTCTATGTTTTGTTTCTGCATTTGTTTTATTTTATTGCTCCGTGGTCCTGTTTTTGTAACAATCTTGCTCCTGTAGTAATCGCATCACTGGTAATCCTAATGAGGTAGGAAAGATTTCCTTTCTACCAGACACAATCTAGAAGGGTCAAGTGGAAATAGACCTTTTATTAGTGATCATGTCAGCCCATAGTGCATGTATAAGCTTCTTTTTCCAATCCTTTTTGTTATCTTGCAGTAGTTTTTTGATAATTTTGGTCAAACTCTTATTGGATGACTCAACCAACCCATTACCTTGAGGGTAATAAGTTGTGGAATGACCAAGAGTTATATTGTAATCACTGCAAAATTTTTCCATCTTTTTGGACTTAAATGTTGCTGCATTATCTGTAATGATTTTGATTGGGCAACCAAAAAAAATATTGTTTTCCGAAAACTGAATGATAACAATATTTGTGGCTTGCCTTGTGGGAATTGCTTCAATCCACTTGGTGAAGTAATTTGTGGCTGTCAATATCCACTTGTGTTGAGCTGAGGATTGTAGATGAATTTCTCCTATGGAATCAAGGCCCCATTGTCTAAAAGGTGCTTCAACAGAGATAGGCTTCAAGGGAAAAGGATGCAATTTTTTCTTCCCATAAAAAATTTAGCATTCATGACAGCTTGAAACTTCTTTGTAAACATCAACAAAATGCTAGGCCAATAGAAACTTTCCCTCAATATTTTGTGCATAGTGGTTTTCAAATAATGTTTCCCTCCACAATCACCTTTATGAAACTCTCTGATGGTTTTTTGTAATTCTTCCTCCAACAAAGAACTCAAAAATATTCCTCCTCGATCCTTCCAATATAGATATTTATTTAAAATACAAAACTTTGTTGTTTTTAGCTTAAAACACTTGGCCTTGGTTTTTCTCAATTCACGAGGAGCCTGTAAATTTGTCAACACATAAATAATGTTAGCATAGAATGGGGATTCAAGGAATTTTTGGGATACCTGAGGGACCTTTTCTTCTTCTGAATTTGCTGACAAATCAGCAATGAAATTAATTCCCAAGAGCTCACAATTTGTCTGTGCCTAAACTTTGCAAGTCCCTTCCCCTTGATAAACTTTGTACGTTTGATCTCGAGGTCATACTCCAACATCACAACTATTCACATAAGCAATGATACGAGAATGCAATATATAAACTCTAAACTCCTTTAGTGTCTTGACTAGTGCATATGCCTCCTTTTCCATGATATCATAGTTTAATGGGGAATCCTTCAATGTCCTAATATAGTATGGTATAGGCCTCTCAAAATTATTTTCATATTTTTGTAATAAAACACCACCAATGGTGTGCTCTGAGGCAAAAGAAAACAATATAAAGTCTTTTGCAAAATTGGGACTAGCCAGAACTGGGGCCTCGCTCAATGTCACTTTAATATCTTCAAAATAATTTATGGTTTCAAGATTCCTCTTTATCTCACATCCTTTTCTGATCATGCTAGTGATATGATTTATGATTTCATCCAGGTTAGGGATGAATCTTCTCAAAAAATTTACTTTCCCTAGGAAAGATTGCACTTCTTTCTTGCTTCTAGGTGTGCCAATTTTAAGGATTCCCTCAACTCTACTGGGATCTATGTTTATTCCGTCATTTGAAATAATGTTCCCAAGCAACTTCCCCTCTTCAATGCCAAAATTAGACAGCTTTAGGTTCAATGAAATGCCAAACTTCCTACATTTTTGAAAATCTCTCCTTATATGTTTAAGATGTTCTTCATCAGAAAATGAATATACAGTGATATCATCTAAGTAAATAACAATAAATTTATCTTTCTCATCAGAAAATTCTATATCCATATCCCTTTGGAAAGTTGCTCCTGCACTCATGATCCCAAAAGGAATTTTGGCATACATGAAGGTGCCCCATGGTGTTGTAAAGGTTGTCCTTTCCTGATCATCAGGGTGTACCATGATTTGATTATACCCAGATAAACCATCCGGCATTGATATTTTTTTAGAACCAACCACTTTCTGTATAATGTGATCCATATTAGGTAGTGGGTAATTTTCCTTGAGAGACACCCTGTTCATATTTTGAAAGTCTACACATAATCTGATCTCTCCACTTTTCTTTCCAACAGGTACCCGATTTTCCACCAACTTAGAAAATCTTAGAGATATTTTGATCTTGGCTTCAAACAACGTTTTTTTCTCCTTTTCAATCAAGGGAAACATCAAAGGATTTATTCTTCTTAATTTATGCTTGAAAGGTTTATGATCCTCTTTGATTGGAATCACATGTTGAATCACCTTAGTATCATAAACTTTTAGATCTTCATAACTCCAGGAAAAAACATTAGGTAATTCTTTCATTAAATTGATATACCTTTGCTTGACCTCTAGGCTAAGTTTCTTTGATAGCTTGATGATCTTGGGATATGCCTGAGTCCCAATGTTGCAATCTTCATCATTTCCATAATTTACAGTAATTTTATGACTCCTGGCTACATCATTGTTGTCAAAGAGTTTTTCTAATGGGCCGAGGCCTTTGGGAATGACGTTATTTTTTAGCTGCATTATATCCTTACCAAAAATCTAATTCCTGAAATAGACATAATTTGCAAACACAACTGCATCTTCTTCTTCACAACAATATTCCTCATCAATATTCATATTTGAAAATTCACCATATATATTAAGGAAACTTTCTATTTGTTTATCATCTTTAAAAACCTGCCAGTACTTAACATTGTTAGGTATTGTTGGTTTGTTCTTGACCTCAATCTCATATCCCCTATTAGGAAAAATTGGAATTTTGAAAACTGAGGCTGGAGTAGCTAGAACATCAAAAATTTGATTTTGACCCCTTGGAATCACTGAGAGACTATATTCTAAAAATTCTTCAAGAAGGTCAAGCAATATATTCCTATATTCTCTTAATCTGCGGTTCTTTTCTTGATATATTCCCTTCACCTTATTTATGATCAACTTAGAATCTCCATGTACAACTATCCTCCTAGCACCCATCTCTTTCAAAGTCTTCAATCCCAATACTAATGCCTCATATTCAACCATATTATTTGTGCACTCAAAATAAATCTTGTAAGAACAAAGTTTTGTGTCCAATATGGAGGGGTTAATCCACACACCAACTCCTTCTCCTTCTATGCTGACAAATCCATCAAAACTCATGTTCCACATCTCATTCTCTCCACTATTTTTATTTTTTGAAATTTTCTCAGTTTGTTGATCAGATTTGTCTTTGATAGTCATATCAATGTGTGGAACCTTATCTTCAAAACTTGAATCATTAAAGAAAATGGAAGAACCAATCTCAGTCTCCACAGAGTAAATGGTATGGTTGTGTGGTCAGTCTTTGTTACTGATGATGTGCTTCAGAAAAAATTCCTTGTAAATCCTCCTATCTTGGAAAAAACAATGGATAGTGGCATATGCCATATCCATTTGCAGAGTCCCTTTCAACTTTGTAGCCCATGACCTAGATAACAACATGCCAAATTTAGGAGGAATATCAACAACTAACACATCCATGCCCATATTTTTTTTTCTGGAATTTGAGACAAAGATACCACCAGATATTTGATTAGGCCCAAGAATTTCACCTTCCTTGAATGAAAGGAGAAAAGGTATTTGTAAGGCCTTGTATCATCCAGACCCAATTGGTCCATGACCACCTTGTGCATCATATTATGGGATGCTCTTGAATCTAACATAGCATTGTGCAGAGTCATATCATGAATCTTCAGACTAACATAGAAGGGAGGGACCTCATCAACATCACTACTCTCCTCTACATGTGGGCCAAACAAGATGGAAAGATGATCATATTGTATATGTAAAGTATCATAAGTTTCTTCCATATTGAGAATCTTAATGATCCGATTTCTATATTCACTATTCTTTATCATCTCATTGAAGGGAACATAGATTTTAATTCTGGCCATCTCACTTTCAAAGTTAATGGAAGATGAGGTTTTTTCTACCTCTTTGATGACTGTTATCCCCAACTTTTAGGGATAACAAGGAGATCATATCTCGAGGCCCATAGGTCCTATACATGGAGTACCGAGAGCTGGATCGACTTTAGCATGCCCCTGGAGGGACAATCTATTCTCCTTTACATAGCCTCTACCTTTCCAACAACAAAAACATCCATCACCATCAGCTTGGTCTTATGTCAGAGATGGTTCTTTCTCCATGAGGTAATGAGTTCCGATATCATGGTATGTGTCACTCTGATCTTCAAAACTTTTTGAATATGTTCATTTAATTCCTTTTGTTTCTAACAAATTCTTCGATCTTATACTTTCCTACTTGACCATGTCTAAGGGGAATGATAGGATGCCCTAGTAAGCCTGTGTCCATAGGTTTTGGTTTGCCACTGGGGGGATTTTTGAAAATCCATCACCCGATCCCATCATAGCACCACTTTTTCATCTTGCTTCCCACTCATATATCTATTTACACTTGTCTGGGCACTGGGTTGACCTATTTTGAGGATTGCACCTTACCTCGTGGGAAGAAGGGGCTAAAGGCCTAGAATGTAAAAGAAAGTTGGAAAAAT
Source organism: Picea glauca (assembly GCA_000966675.3). Lineage (NCBI taxonomy): Eukaryota > Viridiplantae > Streptophyta > Pinopsida > Pinales > Pinaceae > Picea > Picea glauca. The sequence continues at coordinate 60,522 of JZKD02S0157569.1, forward strand.
ATAAAATTCTAAGAATAAAAACCTTGAGATGCTTTTCTCAGGGATCCCTGAGTAAGAAATAAAAGGATTCTCAGCAAGAAACAAGAAAGACCCATAAAAAATAATAAAACAAGAACTAGTCAGAGGATAGGGGGTCTCATCACAAGCTGGCCTAATAGGTCCATGGGTACTTAGCAGTATTCCATTACCACCAGTTGGTTACCACACCAGGGTAGTGACTCTTGGTTGCATGGCCAAGAGAAAGGGGATCTCATCACGAGCCATCCTTCTCACTTCTGTGAAAGTGCTTGTGGGTAATGTTGTCACCACTGGTCACCATGACAGGGTAGTGTCCCCTGATTATCCTCTTGAAGAAAAAACAATAAAGAATAAAAAATGAAGAATAAAAGACATAAATGGGCTTGGAAATAACTACATCCAAGACAGGTGCATCTCACCTTCTACAAAGGCACCCACTGGTAAAACCTTCCATCCTCTACTCTCACTACACCCACTTTCCTGGACATCCCTTATCCACATCACCCACTTACATGGCTCAGATGAGATCTCTTCTGGAAACTTTGCTCTTCCAGTGGAAACTATCCCAATAGGATACCCTGTCACTTTCTCCAAACTTGTATTGCAGGATTATATAATGTCTTTGAGATTTTAACTGAGGTAATAGGGGTTTTATGCACATGTTTAATAATATTGATGATGATATGTGCTTGACATTTCTATGATCCATATGACTTATGATCCCATGGAGGGCGTAGTTGTTGATGTGCAGGATCATGACCCGACATACAGGTACCATGTTGGACCGGTACATATGGGGATATGATTAGTTCGGACCTCCATGGGGCTGAAGAGCCCACCAAATCGATGTTGAGACCCCATCAGGGGGAAGAGACAGGATAGATATGGATCAGAGGCTTTACACCGGAGAAGAGGAGGACATTCCACCAGTGGCACCCTGAAAGAGCTTGACCTAGGGGGTTGTGCCCTCTCCATTGGAACGTTGACCCTGGAAGGCCCAGGACATCACCCATAATGATCATGATGTCATATAGCCTTGTGGACATCTTGGGAGGAAGACTTGGCAATGGTGTTACATGTGGCAGGTTGGAGAAGCCCAAAGAGGGATAACATTTTTCTCCAGGATGTTGCATTTTCTCTAGAAGGGGCTAACATCACCCTAAAGGGGAAAAACGTCTATCTTTAGCTTGATTAGGATTTAATTTTAAGCATTTAATGTAAAACGGTATGATTTTTAGTATTTTGGCTTTGCCGGTATTTTTATCATCTAAAAGTGAAATTGAGGGGTTTTAGTGTTTTGGCCCTGTCAGTCATGGTACTATATAAATTCAGAGTTTTTACTCTCATTTTTTCATCATCTCTCACTCAGTCATTAGTGAGGTCAGAAATTTGCACTACACTTGGGTTCTTGGCTGAAATTGTGAGGTGCACTTGTTGAAGGAACACATTTTTGGATTTTTATTGGCATTTTTGGCATATCTCTTGATGGAATGTGTTACAACTAGGGTTTTCTATGTTATTTTTTGGTGAAAAGTAAGTGAATTTCTGCAAAAATTCTTAATTGAATGGTTGTATTTTTATTTCTTACATATATTGTTATGATTTGTTGAATAAACCCTAGGTGACAAGCACACATCGTAGGTCCTTGTCTCATGTCCCCACCAATATTTTGAGCTACTTATTGAAGAGAGATAGATCCTTTCCTTAGAAACACTCTTTTCTTCCTCTTCCAAGCTAGCCATTTTTCTTGTTGATCTAAGAAAGAGAAGACACATCAAGGCCTAGTTCCCCTACACCTTGATGACATGATTTTCTAGGGTTTGTTGGTAAAGCCTTGCCATAGAAACACGTTTCCTGCAAAACCTCTTGTCTTATTTTTATGACACTTTCTGAGGTACCCATTTTTTCCATTGACCTAAGGAAGGAGGAGAGAGCACTGAGGCCTAGTTCCCCTACACCAAAGTGAGCCTCTCTCCCCTAGGGTTTTGACCTTAATGCCTTGCCATAGAAACACTTCAAGGCTTGACCCTCCTGTCCTTAGTCTTACTATCTTCCTTGATCCTTCAGCCTCTGCATCCTCCTTTTGACTCCATTTACCCTAGGAACACACTGATCTAAGACCTAGCTTGTGAGTACTATGATCAAAACAAGTCTCAATACTTCGAACAAATCCCTAACTATTCTAACCCTACCCTAAGACTAACCCTACTAACTAATTGTTGTCATCATCTCTTTCTATTAACATCATTATGCAACTATCATCCTACTTGTGAGCAATTGAATGGCTATTTAAAGGCATTACTAGAATGAAGTGTTGATTGTTACATTGAATGCCACGTTTTCTTATCATTTATTAATGAAGTGAGATTATGAATCATTTCTATTTTATAAACATTGACTTCATCAATATTCATTGTTCAATTTCTTATATATCAAATAGTCAATGATTAAATGAAGTACTAATCAAGTGAGTAATATTGCATATATCTGTTTATTTTTTCTTTGTCTAGTGTAGGTGCATTTCTATCTTTTGGTTGTACTTCTCTTTATTGGTTGTTAGCTGAACTATCTGCTCGGTGGTGACTTGCGAGGGGGGAATTCACCTTTTAACTTACATTTCTTTGCCTTCTCAAAACCCCAGGTCACCGGGGACGTCTCCTTTGGGCCTTACCACCCTAAACAGAAAGAACTATCCTATTGATGTGACATTGGGTGGGATTGGTTCAAGTTACACCCATTTTCCTTTTCACATATATATTTTATCCTAACTAAAAATTGTGTGATAACATTTTGGTGCCATTGTCGGGGACACTGAGTCAAACCTTCCTCAATACGACAACTTTTCGGTAATCCTTGACTCAAGAGTATTTGTCTTACAAGCTTACCTGGCAACTCCACTAGGGTGTTTTCCCTTTTCTTTGATAGTTTCAAGAAAACTATCTGGCGACTCCACTAATGACGACCCATAGTGGGCATCAGTACTCAATCCCCACTACAGTGGTAACTGTCACCCCTACAAAGCCTACTCCTCCTGTAAACTCCCACAAATGGTCTCACCCAAGAACCTTTGGTTTTTTTGACCTAAGGAACATCCAAGGTGGATTACATGACTTACCCAAATATGCCAAATATTGGTTAACACTCTTTTCGAGAAAAGGGGTACATCCCATTAATTCACATTGGACCCAATTTTGTGACATTTTTGAGTTTCATCAAGCTGGTCAAGAACACCTTGATGTTTTTATGAGGCTTTTTATGATAAAAACTCATGAAGAACTAGAAAGTGCCTTTAAAATAATGTGGTGCAATCATGAACACACACAACCCTTATACTCTCAATATGTTGATATGTGCAAGGGTTCCAATGAAGGTGTTAGGTATTTCAATGATAGGTTCAATATTCTCCTCAAGAAGGTCCGAACTAACCTAAACTCAAAGGAAGCTATCCTCCAACACTACTTTCACTCATTGGAAGGAATTTTGCAGTTTACCCTCAAGGATCGATCACCCTCAACCCTATAAGAAGCACAAGATTTTTCCTACCATATTGAGAGGAGCCTTGAATTTGAAGATTACATCTATAATGTTAATATCTCGCACAGTAAAAAACCTTGGGAATTTAGTGATGAGGATATCACAAAAACTGAACCTAAGCTCCCAAAAATCCTTGAAGTAAAACTCATGCCTCCCAAAAGAAAATGGATCTTTTCCCATGCCAATGTACAAAGGGTTCCTCTTCAGGAACCTCTCATGGAAGTAGAACCTTTCCAGGATATTTTCCCACACAAGAAGGAGGAAATTTAAGCTTCTTTTCCACAAACATATGAGCATGATCTTCTTGAAGAAGTTCCCCTTTTTGTCCACCAAGTAGAAATCATTGGGTCAAATCATGGTGAGGCCACAGCTTTTTATGTCACTCTTCTAGTCAATAACTCCCTCCTCCATAATTTTGTTTTTCAACCAAATGCTACAACCAAAATTATGACTGAGGAAATCATGCACCAATTGGGTTTAATCCTTTCACAACCAAATTCCAAAGGGGGTTTTGCAAAAGGAGTTATCAAGGATCTATAAGTTTCCTTTGACTCTTTCCCTAGTGCTCCTTTCTATATAGACATGATCATGGTAGATGCCCTAAACAATTGGGCTATAATTATCCACAAGGACCTCACAAAATAAATTAGCTAGAAGTTTTCAAGACCAAGAGTCTAAAGCAATCATCCCTCACCCCTAAGGAGGATTCTTCACCCTCCATAAAGAACCCCTTGTAGGGTCCTTAGTTTAAACCCTTGTTGAGTTGAGGGACTAACTCCTATGTATTAACAACGACATCGATAATTGGTTTGTCCAAGGAGGAAATTCAGGAATCGACACTATCGAAGAACCTGAAGGGATTTGGACTCTAGAATCTGATGGATCTCATTCAAGTTCCAGGTCAGGTGTTGGAATTGTTTTGACATCCCCTTCCCAAGAAGATATCTACTATTCTTATAGGCTAGAGTATCATTTCACAATCAACATTGATGAATACAAAGATTTGATCCTAGGAATCAACCTACCAATTGACAAAGGTATCACATACCTAAGGGTGAAAGGTGATTCAGACCTCATAGAATCACAGGTTTTGCTAAAATTTTCTACAAAGAATGAGAATTTGAAGAAGTACTGAGACTTTGCACAATCCCTTTCATAATCCTTCACGATAGTTTCAATTGAAGCCATTCCTTGGGAAGAAAAATATGTGGCAGATGCCTTGGACGTCTCCGCTTCCACCTTGCAACCTTGTGATGTTCCTCTTCATGAATTATGAAAAATGGAATCCCACTTTATACCTTATATCCCCAATAGCTTGGATCATTGGAAAGTTTTTGAAGATGATGACCAGATCATCAGGTTTATGGAGAAAAAAAAAGATTTCACTGATTCACAAATAAACTTTCTGGCTGACTCCATGAATTTGAAGGTTATAAACCTTCAAAGAAAAACATTGCCCAAGGGTTGCATCCCTTTGGAAAATCTCTTTGACAAACATGTTGGACAATTGAGAAGGGGGGGGAGGTGAATCAGTTGTTACCGTGCTTAAACAATTATGCTTATTTTAAACTCTTTACAGAGCACTCAATGAAAATCACAATAATGCAGGGAAGTAAGAAATAGAACATTCAACATCAATCACACATATGAAATATACAGAGACATATATTTCTTGAGGAAACACATAAAGGGTAAAAACCTATTCTTCTTGGTATGATAAGTAATCTTTACATTCTTTACATTATCATACATATGAGCTCCAACTCATTGTGAGGATACAACCTCTGTTTTGCAAGCTGCAACTTATTGAGAGCACCAACTCTCTATTTTCTCTAGCACCTACTAGAAGGAAGCACCAACTCCCTGGTTTCTCTAGCACCCACTAGAAGGAAGCACTAACTCCTTGGTTTCTCTAGCACCCACTAGAAGGAAGCACAAACTCCCTAAGTGTTCCAGCACCAACTAGATGGAAGCACCAACTTCCAATCACACAGGCACCAACCTGTATAACAAAGAACAACTGTTCTCCCTTGCACCACCCTGCCACCCTGGTTTCTCTGGCTACAACCAGATGGAAGCTACAACTACCTGTGTTCAAGCACCCACTTGAACATTTGAGGACAAAAATCCTCCCTAGAACCTCCCAACCACCCTTAAATATAAATCTTTGCTACTAAAACTTATTACAGTGATATAATGTTCATCAATGGCTTACTAGTCTCATCGCTATTCTTCTACACTGCCCTGCTCTGTTTCCCTCACTATATTCATGCACACATCCCTTACACTTTTTGTTCTTCTACCTTTTATGATTTGTGTGCCATGTACATTCAATGCATCATTCCTCTTCTGTGAATTTTAGCTGCTATAGTCTACCTCATTCTACATATCTGAATCACTCTCAACAACAACCCCATCTCTTCTATGTTCTGCGTATTTATTCTATCTGTGCACCTTCTTCATACTCCATGCACAGTGCCTCTGCATGCTCTTCACCTTGCCATGGCTCTTCTTTTCGGGTTATTCATTTCCACTCCACCTTACCATGAATTTAGTCCCGCGAGCATCAACACACTCTCTATGTTCTGCATGTTCTCCTTGTGTCGAGTCCTCTACCTGATCATCATTGCAACTCTTCATCTTCTCTGGAGGTTAAACCCATGCATCCATCATCACTAGGTGTTATGTCGAGATACCTTATCCTCTCCAGTAGTTGAGACTCTTCGTCTTCTCTATCATATTCGAGATCATCCTCTCTGTTGTAGTTACAGGCTTCAACACTCTTCCATTTGTCAATTTCCTCGATGAACAGTCTTCATTCAACTGGAAGATGCCTTGAGACTCTTCATCTCCTTTAGCAAAAATCATCAGTCATATCTAGCAGTTACATTGTGAACCTCTTGAGCCTTATGCCTTTGGAACCTTTCACCTTTCCTTTCACATGTGGCCTCAGGCGGTGACCACAACCTACATCAAAAGGTATTTTCACATTTTGGCATTTCACATGTCGCGAATTCCTGTTGCAAGGCATCTCAACTCTCCAAGTCATGATCTCCGAAATGGATCTTGGTTGCACTAGCTCCTTCCTCCATCTTCCACAGATGTGACCACTGGCTGTGACCATAGCCTTATTCAAAACTGCATTTTGCAATTTCGTGTTTCACGAATTTGTTGGGAATCACTCAGACTCTTCCAACTTCCGATCACTAAATAGAGCCTTGCAACTTTCAAGATCCTTCCTTCACATGCCCAAAGTTGTGACCAAGCGTTTATCCTTAAAGTGATTTGGCAGTTTCTCATTTCGGCATTCCTGTGGAGAAGTATCTTGACACTCCAACTCCCGATATCCGAAACCTGCACCAAAAGGTGTTTTTCGCATTTCGACATTCCGACATTTCGGTATTCCTATGGTGAAGTGTTTCGACACTCCAACTCTCGATATATGAAACTTGCACCAAAAGGTATTTTTTGTATTTCGGCATTCTGACATTTCAGCATTCCTGTGGTGAAGTGTTTTCACACTTCCAACTCTCGGTATCTGAAACTTGCACCAAAAGGTGTTTTTCGCATTTTGGCAATCTGGCTTTACAACATTCCTGTGGTGAAGTGTTTCGACACTTCCAACTCCTAGTATATGAAACTTTGAAATGGAGTGGTTTCACATTTCACGATTTCATCATTCTTGTCATGAGTTTCCTTGACATATTCAACTCTCGATACTCTGAAATGGACTCTTTGTTGATGTTCCTGTTTTGGGATTTCAACGTTTCACATTTCACAACTTTAGGACTCTTGTGATGAAGAGTCTTGACTCTTGACTCCTCCAAATCCCGGTATCTGAAACTTTTGATTTCCCAGTCTGCGAAACTATGAAATGGAGTCTTTGTTGATGTGCCTATTTTGGGATTTCGGCGTTTCGCATTTCGCAACTTCGGGACTCCTGTGATGAAGAGTCTCAACTCTTGACTCCTCCAACTCCCTGTATCCGAAACTCCAAAATGGAGTTTATTCTTTTGATATTTCCATGGCATCATCGTCGTTGATCTTCCTTTCCTGCCTGTTTTCCATCAAATGAACAAGCACACTCTTGTACTCTCTGTGCACCTCTTCACTATATCTTCTAGTCTTCACGATCTTGCTCTGTTGTGTCTCCCCAAAATACTTCTGGTGCCCACGTGGCACATTGTACCTGTACTCAAGCCATCATCGCTATTGTACTTACCATCAATGACAAGAATACACTACCTGTAAAGCATGCCAACAAAACATGATGTTTTCAAAAGAAAAGGGATAGCAAACAAGCATATGAAGCCCTAAAGTTTAATATCGGCACAAAAATAGACCCAAGGATGGTTAAAATAGGGAAACAAACCACTGATAAGGAAAGGTTTGAAATATTATCCCTCATTAGAGAATTAAAACATACTTTTGCATGGAACTATGATGAATTAAAAGGCTATACGGGGGATGTCATCCAACACACCATACCCTTGGAAGAAGGATCCAAACCTTTTCGACAAAAGCTAATACATATCAAACCAAAGCTAAAAATTCAAATACAGAAGGAACTCCAGAATATGGTTAAAGTTGGTATCATAGCTCCTATCATATATTCTTCTTGGATGTTGAATTTGGTTGTGGTCCGAAAAAATACCGGTGAGATATGCCTATGTGTTGATTTCCGCAACGTTAACCAGTTATCTTTAAAAGACAACTACCCCCTCCAAAACATGGAACATTTTCTTCAAAGACTTACGGGGGCAAGGATGATTTCCATGTTGAATGGGTTTTCCAGATACAACCAATTCTTTCTCAAAATAGAAGACCATCTTAAAACAACATTTACTACGCCGTGGGGAACCTTTATGTACTTAAGAATGTCATTTGGTCTTATGAATGCTGGTGCTACCTTCCAGAGAGAAATGGACTTTTACTTTAGGGATCTTATACATAAAATTATAGAGACTCATCAAGATGATCTCACAGTTGTATCAAAGGATAGGAAAGACCGCCTTTCACACCTCAGGATTATTTTTGAGCGATGTAGGAAGTATGGTATCTCCCTAAATCCAAAGAAGTCTATTTTTTGGATCGATGAGGGAAAACTTTTGGGTCATGTAGCTTGAAAAGGGGGGGTCTCAATAGATCCTAAGAGGGTCCAATAAATAAAATATGTCCTTCCTACAACCAACAAAAATTCCTTACAATCCTTTTTTGGAAAAATCAATTTCATTTGAAGTTTTGTTCCAGACTTTCTCGAAAGGATAAAACCCATGAGTGATTTTCTAAAAAAGGGCATTTCCTTCAGATGGGATGATAAAGCTATCAAATATTTTGAGGATATAAAGGAGGCCATCTCCCAATCCCTTTTTCCTGATCATCCCTGATTATTCATGAGATTTCATAATATTCTCATTTGCCTCACAGGATACCATAGTGGGTGTTTTAATTTAAAAGGATGTTGATGATTATGAGCACCCCGTAGATTTTATGAGCAAGGTCATTAGAGACTCAGAATTGAATTACTCCATTATTGAGAAACAAGCATATTACTTGGTGAAGTCCCTCAAGCACTTTAGAAACTACATCAACTACAATAAAATTAAGGCTTATGTCCCATACCCGACAGTGAAAGATGTTTTATCACAACAAGATTGCATGGGCACTAGGGGAAAATGGGTGTCCAAAATCCAAGAATATGACTTAGAATTAAAACCCACCAAAATAATAAAGGGACACATATTGGCCCATATGTTAACCAAAAGAAACCAAGAATCCATACAGATGGGGCAGAGCAAACAAATAAATGTAGTGATCAGTGAACTAGAGCATGATGAGTGGTACTCGGATATTGTCTATTACCTTAAAAACTTGTCCTGCCCTGATCACCTAGTGGACTACAAAATAAAGGATTTAAGACTGAAGGCTATGAGGTACTTCTTGACTTAAGAAGGCCTTGGTTGGAAAAATCTCGATGGGGTGATCCTTAGATGTGTTAACCAGGAAGAATCAAAGAAATTATTGAAGGAGTTACACTCGGGATACTGTGGTGGGAATTTTGCAGCTCATACTACTGCCCACAAGATCTTGAGGGTTGGGTATTTTTGGCTAACACTTTTTTTTTAAACTCACCAACACATTCGATCTTGCCATTCCTACCAGTACTTCTCTGGTAAACCAAAACTCCTAGCACAACCTCTAAAACCCGTAGTAGTGGAAGCACCTTTTCAACATCGGGGTTTATATTTCGTTGGGGATTTTAAAGATAATTAGAGAAATGGCTACCGGTGGATCCTAAAAACCATGGACTATTTTACTAGATGGGTTGAGTCCATCCCTACAAAGAAATCCATAGAGGAAGTAGTCATGAACTTTTTGGAAGACCAGATCATAACTAGGTTCGGCATCCCTTCCAAAATTACTAGAAACAATGAAAAAGCTTTTAGTTCACACTCTCTATTAGAAATTTTCTTCAAATATGGAATTGTTCTATCCCATTCCTACAACTACTATCCACAAGGGAACAAATTAGAAAAATCTATCAATAAAAACCTTATGAATATTATCAATAAGGTCGTGGGGGGGAATAAGAAATATTGGGATAGCAAAATTAAGTATGCAGTTTGGGTAGACCGAATAACAACAACGATGTAATGGCCGGTTTTAAATTTTACATCAAATTATTTTGATAAACTAAGAGTAATTTCATAACACATTCATTTATAACAGTAACTTCCGTAACTTCAAATTTTACAATGAATAATAAAAGGATTTTTTAAAATAATACAACAATGCATAAATTTTAGAGAAATACCTTAACTCTGATGCTAATAAACCTTCCTGTTGTCCGCAGCTTGCTTAGAACACTACCCAATATTGTCCTCCCTGTCGACTAGTTAGCTCCTAGCCCTAGGATATCAACGAATATCCTAGCCCTCCGAGCCCAAAACCCCCAGCAACCCCGGTGCACTGCTATAATCCAAACTCTCAAAGTCTCACTCTCCCTGCAATACTCAGAGCTCCCAAAATCCTTCTCCACTCCCGTAGCATGATCCTCCCCCCAACACCTTTCCTTCCTTATCCCTCCTTCACCGACACTCCCCCTCCATTAACTCCCTACCTAACTCCTTTATTACCCCTTATCCTCCCGCCGTTAATACCCTTATCCCTCCTTTATTACTTATCCTCATGTATTTAATATGATATCCCTTGTGGGATACGTAACCTAATTTAATATTATATCTTATTATCCACCGTTTATTTAGTACTTTTATTAATTAATGAATTAATTAATAATTAAATTAATTATTAACCATCATGAACAATTATTTAATAATAATCAATTAGAAATGTTATTTTAAGACATAAATATAGTTTATC
>JZKD02S0157569.1:84220-95120 GCA_000966675.3 Picea glauca
CATTCAAAACTTATCTTTCCAAAGAAATATTATACTCCTTTTCAAGACATAGGAGGATTTAAGTAATTTATTGCCTTACCCCTTTCTGGATCAATGTATATGCCTTCTTTACTCACAATATGGCCTAGTATTCTCCYTTATAATATAGAAATAAAMACRTTTTTGGATTCAAAGATATCATGTCATACATCCTACAYAGTTCAAGGACTTGTATGATATGTTTGAATTGTCCTTCCCTTAATTTTGAATGAACTGTCAAATCATCCCGGTAATATGCCATACACCATATCAGTCATGTTTGGTCAAGCTGAATGTTGCTCGAAACAATCTATTAAGACACATATGACGTGTGTTTCTTACAGGTTAAGCATGGCTGGATTTAATCATTTGGGATTTTGTCCCTTAGGAAAGACTCCTTTTGAGTTAGTATATGGACTAGAAGAAAAACTTCCTGTGAACCTCCAAATTACCATCCTTCATTTCGCTCAATAGTATGTTATATATGGGGAAGAAATCCAAGGGTGAATAAACCAATTGATAGAGTTAGATGAAAGTAGAATAAACACCCTTGGTCATATGGAAAGAAATCAGGAGAAGATAGAAATAACTTTTGATCACAAATCTAAGGAAAGAAACTTCGTTGAAGGAGATATCATACTTCTATGGGATAAAAGAAAGGAGAAACCTGGTATGCACAAAAAAATTGATAGTTTATGGACAGGTCCTTATAAAATCATGAGTCATGCAGGTATGAACTCTTTCAAACTGGGCACCATGGAGGGAGAGGCCCTGAGGCTACCAGTGAATTCTTTACACCTCAAGCATTACTATCCACTAACAACATGCCATGTAAGTTCAGGTAAGTAGGTATGCATTTTTTTCATTCATGTATTATACCATTTGCATTGCATATTAGTTTGCTTTCACGTTCACACTTATGATTTCTTTATTCCAGTCTTATATATATCTATATATGTTGGGGTGGCATTACCACCCCAATCAGTTACTAATGTTACGATTGAGATAAAGAAGGTAATAGGTTATGCCAGATATGATGAGGTCCTCATGCTCTCTACAGTGAGCACATGTTCCCGAGTTGGAGCCAGATGTTATCCCCCACTTTTAAGGATAACTAGGAGATCATGTCTCGAGGCCCATAGGTCCCAAACATGGAGTACCGAGAGCTGGATAGAATTTCTCATGGCCCTAGAGGGCCAATCTATTCTCCTTTACAATGGCTCTACCTTGCCAGCAACAACAAAACCCATCAACATCGTCTTGGTCTTGTGTCAGAGATGGTTCTTTATCCTTGAGGTAATGAGTCTCGATATCGTTGTATTTGTCACTTTGATCTTCAAAACTTTTGAATATGTGCATTTAATTCCTTTTGTTTCTAACAAATGCTTGAATATTATACTTTCCCACTTGACCATGTCTCGGGGAAATGATAGGATGCCCTAGTAAGCCTCTGTCCATAGGTTTTGGTTTTCAATTGGGGGGATTTCTGAAAATCCATCGTTCACTCCCATCATAACACCACTTTTTCATATTGATTCCCTCTCATATATCCCTTTACAGTTGTCTGGTCACTGGGTTGAACTATTTTTAGAATTGCACCTTACCTCATGGGAAGAAGGGGCTAAAGGCCCATAAGGTAAAAGCAATATGGGAAAAGATAAAATCCTAAGAATAAAAACCTTGACATGCTTCGCCCAGGGATCCCCGAATAATCAATAAAAGGATTCTTAGCAAGAAACAAGAGGGACCCATAAAAAGTAAAAAAACAATACATAGTCAGACGATAGGGGGTATCATCATGAGTCAGCCTATTAGGTCCATGGGTACCTAGAAGTATCACATTACCACCAATCGGTTACCACGCTAGGGTAGTGACTCTTGGGTGCATGGCCAAGAGAAACGAGGTCTCATCACGAGCCAACCTTCTCATTTTCGTGAAATTACTTGTGGGTAACATTGTCACCATTGGTCACCATGCCAGGGAAGTGTTCCCTGATAAGTCTCTTGAAGAAAAAACAATAAATAATAAAAAATGAAGAATAAAAGGCATAAATGGGCTTGGAAATAATTGCATCCAGGACATGTGCATCTCTCCTTCTACAAAGGCACCCACAGGTAAAACCTTGCATCCTTTTCTCTCACTACACTCACTTGCATGGAAATCCCTTATCCACATCACCCACTTACATGGATCAGATGATATCTCTTCCAGAAACATTCCTCTTCCAGTTGACACTAGCCCAATAAGACGCCCTGACACTTTATCCAAACTTATATTGCAGGCTTGTATAATATCTTTGAGATTTTAACTGGGGTAATAGGTGTTTTATGCACATGTTTAATAATATTAATGATGAGATGTGATTGACATTGCTATGATCCCTGTGACTTATGAACCCATGGAGGGCATAGTTTTTGATGTACAAGATCATGACCCAACAGACAGGTATCATCTTGGACTGGTACACATGGGGAGATGATCAGTTCAGACCTCTTCCAATCTAGTCATTTTTCTTGTTGAGCTAAGATGGAGAAGATACATGAATTCCTAGTTCCCCTACACCTTTATGAGCCAATTTTCTAGGGTTTGTTGGTAAAGCCTTTCCATATCAACACATTTCCTGCAAAACCTCTTGTCTTAGTTTTATGCCACTTTCTGAGCTAGCCGTTTTTTCCATTGACCTAAGGAAGGAGGAGAAAGAACTGAGGCCTAGTTCCTCTACACCAAAGTGTGCCTCTCTCCCCTAGGGTTTTGACCTTGAGGCCTTTCCATAGAAACACTTCAAGGATTGACCCTCCTGTCCTTAGTCTTACTATCTTCCTTGATCCTTCAGCCTCTACATCCTTCTTTTGACTCCATTTACCCTAGGAACGCACTGATATAAGACCTAGCTTGTGAAAACTATGATAAAAAAACTCTCAATACTTCAAAAAAAATCCCTAACTATTCTAACCCTATCCTAAGACTAACCCTACTAACTAATTGTTGTCGTCATCTCTTGATATTAACATCATTGTGCAACTATCATCCTACTTGTGAGAAATTGAATGGTTATTTAAAGGCATTACTAGAATGAAGTGTTGATTGTTACATTGAATGCCACGTTTTCTTATCATTTATTGAAGAAGTGACATTGTGCATCATTGCTATTTTATAAACATTAACTTCGTCAATATTCATTGTTCAATTGCTTATATATCAGATAGTCATTGATTACATGAAGTACTAACCAAGCAAGTAAGATTGCATATATCTGTTTTTTGTTGCTTTGTTTCAGGCAGGTACATTTCTATCTTTTGTTTGTAATTATATTTATTGGTTGTTATCCGGACTATCTTCTCAATGGTGACTTGTGAGGGGGGAATTCACCTTTTATCTTACAATCATTTTCCTTCTCAAAACCCTGGGTCACAGGGGACGTCTCCCTTGAGACTTACCACCCTAAACAGAAAGAACCATCCTATCAAGGTGACATTGAGTGGGATTGGTTCAAGTTATGCCAATTTCCCTCTTCACATCTATATTTTATCCTAACTACAAAATGTGCTATAACAATGACTATCTCCTTTCTTGGTTCAGGAACTTTCTTGGGACGTTCTTCCTTATGCTTTCCTTTCTCCACAAAATCCTTTGCAACATAGTCCTTTTTAGGCTGACTTAAAGAAGGTGTATTATTTTGATATTATTTGGTAGGATTTCCCTTTGGAGGATTTGCAGAAACCTTTTTGTTTTGAATATTATATTGTTTCTGAAATTTCTGATGGCATTCTGCAGCCTTGTCTGGTAATCTTCCTTTTCCACTGACAACCTTTCATCATTCTTTTGCATGAATATTTCATTTGTATCCATGAACGGATCATGTTCTTCTTTATTTAAAAACACCTTTGTTTCATCACCATCACAATAATGCATGTTGTCTTCAAAAGTTTAATCAAAATTTGCATTTACATAATTATTTTAAAAAGGATGTCTTATTTGTTGATCACCCTAGTTGCTCTGATATCTTTGTATGATTTGTGGAACTACTAGTCTCCTTTGACTCCTGAGAGGAACATCAACCTATTCTATGGTGTTAGGATTATTGTCTAAATACATAATTTCCATGAGTTTCTCCATGGTATTCATCATCAATTCAAACATCTCTTCTGATGATTATGAGGTTGAAGGTTGTGTCTTATCTTGAACCTTGTTCATAGTCCTATCAGAATTATATTTGATCTTTCCTGAAGCCATTGGATTTACTTCGAATTATATTGCATCACTCATCATATGATCTATTGAAGTGGATCCTCTTTCCCTCAACAAAAAATAAAAATCACTTTCAAACGAATCATCAGATCTAGGTTGAGTAGCTCTAGGAGGAGGTTTTACTTCAGTAGCAATTGAGTTGTAAACTTTCACAAATCTAACTGAAAAATCTTGTACTATTTCATCAAGTGACCTTCTCATGTTGTTGTAATGGGTTAGCAAATGAAGGGTTTTTTTTTTGTCCCCCCACTTTGTAATAAAACTTGTTTTAAAGGCTTCAAAATTTAGGATAGTTGCTGCGGGGAGAGATCTGAACCATTTTCTGACTTCTCCTGCAAGAATTTGTGCAAACAACCTCATTTTTGCATCTTCATAATCTACTTCTTCTAGGTCCATGAACTCATTGAACCAGTCTAAGTTTTTTTGGGATGACACATTGCCTTCAACATCATACAAATTAATCCTGTGATTATATTCCCGGGGAAAATCATGTAACTGAGTAGGTAGGACAAAAGGGGAAAACCTAGATTCTGTGGTTGTAGTAAGAACTTGAAGTGGATGATTGTTATGAATAGGAATCACAGCGGGTTTAATAGAGGCAGTTGGAATTAAATCTTGGAACCTCTTCTCATCAAAGATGATTTCGTTCAAAATGGACTCAGATTTAGTTATGAGCAGAGTTTGCTCAAATTTCAAATCAAAATCAAGGTATTCAATGATTTTTACTCCATCTTTGGGAAAACATGGATATATTTATAGAAACAAAAATGGGATTATTGGACTTTATTTTCTCTTATGTACAATTTTATCACGATCAGACACATGGATTATTGCTTCTAGGTCTGGATTTCTTCTGGTATGAATTCTCTTGGGAGTCATGATTTCTCGCTCAAACTACTTTATGCTACTGGTATATTTATAATGGAGTATTCATGGTAGATTTAGTCTCAGAAAATAAGGCTTTTGATTCATTTTCACCCTCAGGAATCAAATTTGAAGCTTTAAGTCATTCTTTTCCCAGGGAAGATTTCACTTTCATCCCTGGCAGCAGTGCCAAAATCTTAGCACTATGTAAATTTTTTCGGCTGATGCATTTTATCTTACCTAGCCGCACTATCTCCTTCCATTTAGAAGGGATATCATAATATGTCATTTACTTTATCAAAATCTCCATGTTAATGCAAGAAGCATATGACATGACTGGCAATCCAATCTTGATTGCTTTGATCTGATTCATAATTTCAAAGTTTGTAATCAGGTGTTCAACTAGTGTATCTCCTTTCATATTTTCCTCTAGGGTTTCAAACTTGGAATGATCCATTATTCACTGAGTCAAACGAGCATTGTATTTTTACTGATCATACAATTTTCGTTTTCCATCCCAAAATGGTGGGAGGCCTTTGATAAACAATTCTTCAAAAAATCATTGAACTCTTGCACACTTTGTTCCATCTGTGTTGCCTTGGTTTGGACTGATTTCAATAGGTTATGTTTTAGAAATAACCCTCCTGGCCCAAATAATCAATGTAGTTTTGTATTTAACTCCAATAGTCTGAAGGTCTGCAATAGGAATGGATTTGAGTAGATTTATGGCGTTTTCGGCCCATTCTGATGGTTTCTTTTCTAATGTTTCATTCAGAACAACGCACCTTCTTCTGGGTGTGATGGATATGATGTATTTATCATTAATGAAATTCAAATAGACTTTGAAATTTCCATTTTCAGCATCTATAGAGTCCCAGATGATGTGCTTTCCCCTCTACAACATGCCTTTGCCTCTTAATCTGATCTGAAATTTATCTATCCTTTCCTGCAAGACTTCATTCTCCTTTTGAAATTGAGCCATTCTTTCATCCTTTTCCTACATATCATCCTTCAATTTATCTATCCTTCATTTTAGTCCTTTGATTTATCCTTCTTTCAGGCTAACTTGTGACATAGCCTGGGCAAGTCCTACAAAAAGAGGTACAACTACAATCCTGTTTAGCAAATATTTCTTTTCTTGTGACCACTTCACCTTTTCTCATTATAGCTACAATTCCCTAGCCTTGTAGTCCAATTCCTCATGATGAAGTGCTTCCTTTTCCTATTCTAGAGAAGCCAATTCTATTGTTTGTGGATGATCTGTAGCAGACATTTTCAATTTCTTCTTCAAAAATTCAATTAATTTATCTTTCTCATCCCCTTGATCTGTAGCAGGATTTCACCCCTTGGGGGGCTTCAGATTATAGCCTCTTGAAACGAGTCTTCCAAGACCTTCTAAATGATTTTTATTTCCTCAAATTCCCTTCCAATTTCATTGCATAAGATGATAGCTTTGAATTCTTCAAGATTAAACCCAGGTAATCATAATAAAACATATCACTGGTATTATTATGGAATTTGACCTTGTCTGGAGAACTGATGTTGTCATACCTTATCTTAATCTTAGAGACATTGTATTCATCTGTAACTACAATGTTAAAGGTCCTCTTCTCAACATTCCTTACTGTAAACATAGAAGATTTATGTTGAGAATTCTTTTCCACTTCAAGGACTAAATCCCTCATCTCACCCAGATCTATGTTTTCCTTCTCAACATATTGTTTTGCTAAATCTTCTTTAGATTGATAAACTGCCTCATATGTTTTATCAAAGATGTATTTATTTCTACTAAAGGTTCTTGATCCACCTTCAATTTGGAGTTTGATTTCCTTTTCAACCTCTACAGTGATGGTACCACTTTCCACCATATCCATATTTACTTTTTCTCTTGGATCTTCCTCCTCTAAATCCACTATCTATGGAGACTGTGAAATATTCATCTTATTAGGAGCAGTCTGTTGACCACTAGTGCCCATGGCATCTAAACTTCTTCTCTTGTTGTAAACACTCATATTAGGAACTTTGACTACCAGTTTCTGAGAATCCTGTTGTGTTTGACTTTCTTGCAAGGTTGCTTCCACTTGTTATGTTTGAGTTGGCTGGAATATTTCTTCCATATCAACACATAATTATATATTTTCATCTTATCAAAACCCTCAACCTGTTGATGCTCATAAGGGGCTTGTTTGTTCATCAATATTCTCTTGGATATGATTTGATGTTGATCATACCTTCTTTCCTATAGCTGTGCAAAACCAAATTCTTTGAGCTTTGCTTGAATTTGAGATAAACATTATATGGATTTGAAGATGAAAGGGACAATGATAAAAGGGAAATTGAGGTTGGAGGATTTGTGCAACTTTAGGAAATTCTATGTCTCATATATAGTTCTTTCCCTGATGAATTCAAGGGAAAAGATTCTAGGGGTCAGGAAAATAGGAAATGTATAGGGGGATTCATGACAACCATAAACCCAAATTACTGTTGAGTGCATGAATAGTACCCAATCCCCCACTATGTTCTCTAGATTTGGATGTAGATAGCTCCTCATGTCCTCCAAAAATATAGGTAGGTTGGTATTGAAAATCAAATTGTAAACTCTGGACATGACTTTTTTTATGAAGATAAGCAATGCAATCCTTTTACATTCAGTTGATACAAATGTTGTTTCAGGAAATTATCTCTTATTGGTTTCCAGGAAAATATTTAGCAGATGGGTGTAGTATCTAAAATTCCTTAGAGAGCGAAAATTCACAAGTTGTTTATGGATATTATTATCTATGAATTGATCAAAACTGATGCGGACTGACAGACCAAACTCCGACTTAAAAAAGGTCAAAAGGAAACCAACCATGACTTCGACTACATGTTTGTCATTGTCTAGACCTAAAAATTGACTCAAAAGGGAATAGAACCATTGGAATTCAATAACCATTATATTCACATTCATTGGAAAATACAGACTCTTTGAAAAATGTCCTGGTTTTACAATTGTCTGCAAAAACAGATCTCGGACCTCTAACGGACATTCTATGTATACTGTAATTAGCTTCTCTTCATTGAAAGGTTCAAAAATTGTAGAAAATGTCTTTGGTATGTTGAGGCAATCTCGAATTGATAGACTCTCTAACCTACACATGACCTTGGATCCATGTTTATTCACAATGACTCTTTCTTCATGGGAATATTGTTTGGTGCACCAACCTATAAATTTGGGAAAAGGGAAAGCGATTTCGACAACATAAGGGACTATGGTGGCCTGGACTATTTCAAGGAATGATATACACCTTCCTACTTTATCATACAAGTTGCTTCTAGACACAGAGATGGGCGAAATGGTGACTTCGGTATCAAAAACGTCTGAATCTTGGTCAATTAGGGCTTCTTCATTTGGCACAGTATCTTATTCTGTTACTGAGGTTATGATAGGATACATGGTTGTGATGAAAAATACTTGGAAATGAGTTGAAATGGCATGAAATTGGTGTACTGTTGAGTTGTAGTTGAAAGAGGGTGGTCACGTCAAGGTTCAAAAGATCCATTGTATGAAATAATAATAAAATAAAGAACAAAATTCCCTTTTATACATTTCCAAATTTCGGGGGCGTGAGAAAGTGGTTTGGGTCAACCCTCTTTTCACCCCAAAATACACCTGGTGGCACCACATAACCCCGAATGAAAACCATGGTTTAAATTTCAGGCCCGCTCTCCAAAATTAATCTCTACACAGCTTCTACCCCTGAAATCATCTTCGACCTTTGATATTGAGAGTTCACAATCTGCGACACACCGGGCCCCATCATATTAGTGCTCCTTCCATATTTAGCCTCTCCCTATCATATTTATCCCCTTCCCTAGTTTATCATACTTCCAAACTAGTTTATTGTCTCTCTGGATCCCAAAATATTGATTTCACATAAAAAAATTAATGGTGACTAACATGCCTACATGACTACTATAAAGAAACTACATAAATATACTCCATTCCAAATAGTTTACAGTAGAGAAGAAATTTTCCCCGTCGATTTCATCAATCCAATTTTATGTATCACACAAGTCACTCACATGAAATATGAACAATCAATTGTGGAACTGATCAAAGAGTTTTTGGCATTGGACGAAGCGATTTTTGGTCGATTTTCATAAAAAAGTCGAGAAGCCTAGACAAAAGGCTTGTCATGGTAGGAAAATCAATACCAAGATATTTTCATAGGATGGTCAAGTTCTGTTATATGATTGTAAGTATCAAAAACATCCCAGGAAACTTCAAATGCATTGGCTTGGAAATATTATAGTTGCGGAAATTCATGAGTGTGGAGCTATTACACTCATGAAAATTGATGGCATTCTTTTTTGAGAGTGGGTGAAAATTGAATGCCTAAATCCATACATTTATTCTTAATATGAGAAATTGCATAGTGCTCCTACTATCGGGAGTGACTTACATAGGTATTATTTCAATTGTTTTTATTTTTTCTCAACAAAATGGTGACATGTCCAACTGTCACTTGTCATAGAGTCTAGTTGTCATTGTCAATTTATCCAGATCAAATATCACCTTGATGTTCGGGGAGTGTTATTGGGTAAATTGGTGAATGTGGACATAGACTAATCCCCCTAGATCCACTTGGATCTAGAACAAAACAAGACGGGACATGACGCTTTCCCTAAGTTACGATCATTGAATTTACTACCAAATAAGGAATAGATAACACACCTTATGAATCACTTCCTTGTATCTATGTTGTCCCTACTTCACTCCAATGCTCCTGTGAAGTCATATCTGCAATGACACAAACCAACCAATGTGAAAGAATAAATAGTAAAATTCAATAATAACCTAAACATGTGATCGAGGAGTCATGTAATAAAATACTAAAGATTTTATGGGAAAGAGACATGCCACCATATTATATTAATGTGGAAGAAATATACAACCAGATGCCTTGATGTCGTCAAGTTCCTTCCAATAGTTCCTTTCTTCCCACACACTTCTGATCCAAGAATTCTGAGACTATAGATCTGACATCTATCTTTACAAAAGATAAACTCAAAGCCAAGATAAATTTCCCAAGCTCAATCCAACTAACTTTCCCCATGAGAGATCCTCTCCTTTTATAAGATGAAGAGGATAAGGTGAGGAGGTTAGGATGATCCCACTAAATCATGAAAGAGATTAAGATCCAAACCATTCAGAGGCCACCTCACCATAGAAGCTTCTCCTTCTAGAAGCATCGAGAAGATGCTCATTTTTCCCACGTACGAAGGTCATCGCACCCTAGCTATAAAGAAACCTGTGGAAAATCCACAATGCAGATATAGAGAAAGGTGTGGAAATCAGGCATTTCTTCATCCTGCATATAGAGAAGCCTGCAAAAATCCTCCAAAATGGGTTTTTTATAGAGGAAAACACAACTTCTTCTCTCAGGGAAAGTTCTTCTCCCTTCTTTCTTCAAGAATTCAGGCCATTGATCCCTCTGAAGGAAAAATATAGGTTTACATCATTAACGAACATAGGGATGACAAAAATAATGTGTAACAGAGAGCCCCCCAAAGTATGAAGGTAGAACAAAGTGATGGATGATATACTTTGTCGAGTGTATGTACGAAACAAGGATTAGTCGGTCGAAAAACTACCAACAAACAAGGAAATACAGTACAATAATATATCATCACAGAGGTAGGCATTCCCATACTCATAATACAAATGAATTAAAGCATAAATGTTGACATGTGAAGATCCATGTCAAGTAATACAGGTCATAGCCA
>JZKD02S0157569.1:100971-117012 GCA_000966675.3 Picea glauca
TGTTGCTGATATGTGCTCACATCTAACTGGTTATAAATGACAACAATGGGTATTGAATAAATGTTGAATGCTAATTGATGAGTTTTTGTGCAAGAGGGAAGTTTTGGCAAAAAGATCCCCACACTCATTCACCCCCCCCCTATAAGTGTGGTAGGTGTGTCCAACACTAGTTGCATTTAGGATTACCTAAGTGGAAAACAACCATACTGGTAATCCAATTGTGAGACCTGGAAGGCTCAAAGTAGCAATGTGAGGAGAACCAA
The DNA here is from genome assembly GCA_000966675.3 of Picea glauca. Taxonomy (NCBI): domain Eukaryota; kingdom Viridiplantae; phylum Streptophyta; class Pinopsida; order Pinales; family Pinaceae; genus Picea; species Picea glauca. Next base: position 101,235 of record JZKD02S0157569.1, read on the forward strand.
TGTTCCCATAGGAAGAAAAAAAAAAAGGTTCCCCTGGAACATGGGTTCCTTCATTGGTCATTCCAGGAATGGATGTCATTAACTAAATATGCAACCTAGAGTCTACTAGGGAGAACAAACAACAGACGCTAAAAATCTAGTAAGCAAGCAAGCAAACAAAACCTTCTTACAATGAGAAAACTAGTTGGTGATGAAATCCAATGTCGCGAGAACAAAGTAAGAAGGGGCTAAGATAGAGCGGGTGGAAAATTTACACTGACGACCTTCTTAACAGACTTACACCCTAGTGCAAGCTCCCACACATAATCATGGGTATACCCTCCAAGGAGCTCGAGTGAGTTTGGCCAATGTTGATTCCAGGTACTATGAAGACTTTCCCCTCCACCATCACCTTGTGTAAAGAACCTAAAGAGAAATTTCACTAAGGTTACAAATTACTACAGTGATGCATGGGGAAATAGTCGACAGTCTGATCCACATGGAAAGGCAGGGTATCTAGCCCAAAATCAAATTGAAAGGCTTCCACTCATCATTGTGGGTATACCTTTAAGCGACCCCCATAATACATGCAATCTCTACACCAAGACCAACAAACCAAGGTGAGTAACGCTGCCAGTCTCAATGCAACCTCGTGATTGACCCTTGTGTTAGAAGGGCTTCCTAGGACAAAATGTAATAAGTGGATTTCACCGCTCCCTAACTCAGGATTCTATGTTTGTTTGCAGCTTTGGAAAATTATCTTTCACACCTATTCCAGAACCCTACAACTAATATAATGTAGGTGTGCTACCAAGAAAATATAAAAATATCTAATAAATTTTTATAAGTTCTTTATTTTATGGCCGTTGTTACTCAAGAGGAAAAATGGTGTGGACAATATGGTGTTTTAACCGACTCAAAAGTTATGCAAAGAGATGAATATGCAATATTTTCATTTCGATGAAAGCTATGCTACGAGAAGGAGAAAACATTTTAATTCCCAGATGTACAATGTCCCAAAATTTAATTAAACTCTTCAATATCAATATTCTCAAGAAAGGAGCAAAATATACTGTACACCAATACACAATTCATGCAATTTCGCTACTTCAAATGCAAGGAAGTCCCCAATCTAAAATAAGGCAAGAAATTACAATTTTTTGTTTCAAAGAGACACTAAAACAAATAGCAAATCACTTCAAAACAAAAACAACCCAAACTAAGTTTCTCTTTTAATACAATTTATTCAGAAAAAGAAGTATTATTTCACTAAACAATTCTAAAGAAAAACGATGCTTTGTAACAGAAAGACACTCGAAGCAAGAGATCAAATATTTCAAAAGAAAACAAAGAAAAGATGGCTAAAAGAGGTTTCAAAGCTGTCAAGAAGATTCTAAACAGATCATAATCAAACCCAAAGACTCATCCCAAAACCAAATCCAAGATCTGGGTAAGAAAAAACCATAAAAAATCAAACTTTTCACAATTTCCGCAGGCTGTAGATTAACACAGTGTGGAAATCCTTGATTTCCGCAAGCTAGAAGACCAATACAGTGCAGAAATCCCCAATTTCCACAGGCCAGAAGACCAATGCAGTGCATAAATCCTTGATTTCCACAGGCCAGAAGACCAATACAGTGTAGAAACGTTACACTGTCCCTCAAAGTAGGGTGCGGAAATCGCCCAAAAAATGGAAAAAATAAAAAGTGTGAAAGTTTTCCAATGAATTTTAACAGTCAGAGAGTCAAAAGCTGGATCTCCCAGTGACTCAGAAAACAAAAACCAAGAAATCAACGAAAAAAATCAAGACAAACTAGGAAAACATTATGTTCCCCAGTGGAGTCGCCAATTTTGTTATTGGGTAGATTGGTGAATGCGAACATAGAATAATCCCCCTAGATCCACCTGGATCTATAAAAAAATGAGATGGGACATGATGCTTTCCCTCAGTTACGATCATTGAATTTACTACCAAATAAGGAATAGATAACACACCTTATGAATCACTTCCGTATATCTCTATTGTCCCTGCTTCACTCTAGTGATCCTGTGAAATTAGATCTACAATGACACAAACCAACCAATGTGAAAGCAACAATAGTAAAATTCAATAACAACCTAAACATGTGATGAAGGAGTCATGTAATAAAATACTAAATATTTTAAGGGAAAGATACATGCCACCGTATTATATTAATGTGGAAGAAAGATACAACCAGATGCCATGATGTCATCAAGTTCCTTCCAATAGTTCCTTGCTTGCCACACACTTCTGATCCAAGAATTCTAAGACTATAGATCTGACATCTATCTTGACAAAATACAAACTCAAATACAACATAAATTTCCCAAGCTCAATCTAACTAACTTTCTCTATGAGAGCTCCTCTCCTTTTATAAGTTGAAGAGGATAAGGTGAGGAGGTTAGGATGATCCCACTAAATCATGAAAGAGAGTGAGATCCAAACCATTCGAAGGCCACCTCAACATAGAAGCTTCTCCTTCTAGAATCATTCAAAAGATTCTCGATTTTCCCATGTACGAAGGCTGTGACACCCTAGCTATAGAGAAACCTGCGGAAACTTCGCAACCCAGATATAGAGCAAGGTGCGGAAATCAGGCATTTCCGCATCCTGCATATAGAGCAGCCTATAGAAATCCTCCAAAATGGGGTTTTTACAGAGGAAAACACAACTTCTTCTCTGAGGGAATGTTCTTCTCCCTTCTTTCTTCAAGAATTCAGGACACTAACCCCTTTGAAGGAAACATATAGGTTTACATCATTAATGGTCATAGGGATGACAAAAATAATCTGTAACAGGAAGGTTTAAATAAAATCCTTGCGTATTTAGTAACTTTAGAGTTTGAAATATGTTCCCTATCACTATCACTTCATTCGTTAACTACCGTTTATACCTTTTATCTCACCATCTCATCACTACCAATATGTGTCATTTAAATTTCATCAAATTTCAGTACCTTTCTAGTTAATCATTGGTGTGGAAATCACTTTTATGTTTTCTCTGATATATTTTTATCGTGTTGCCTCGAATGCTCTTAATTTCCTAAATTTCTCTTATATTTTTCATCATTCAATGGGTACATCTGATGTTAATGTGACATTACCTCCACATTGTATCTCTTGATGACTCCTAGTCATGTCACCTCCTAACTATTTTCTAGATACTCCTCTTTTCCCAACTATTCAATGTTAATGTGTTTTCTTGAAGTTAGTTGCATATCCAGTCATGGAGCCACCTGAGCATTCACTAAGCTCGTATTAATTCCTTTCTTCATGAATGTTATTTGTCTATCAACATAGGTCATCTAATATGGTTCACACTTATGTTCCGAGGTTTATTTCTAAACTTGTTGTTTGATAAGATTTTATTTATCCCCATGTTGAAGTCCTGGGGGATCTTCATGGAAAGGTTGATAAAACCCAGTTGCTTGACATTAATATTGCATATGCGTCATAATACCCATAGATGGTGATCCATACATTTATGGATTGCTCGTCCTTCTCGACTGGTGAACTACAATGGGACTAGAATCCATCCTTCACTCCCCTCTGGGACATTACCTTTCTAAATTTTTGTGACCTACCAATGTTTGGTACTATTCGAGAAGTTTTCCAGTGCACCACGTTTCTCAATAGTAGGGTGCACAATGGTGCTTTGTGGTTGGACCAGTCCTACCCTATTCGCATCGAGGATATTCATAATTTGAATAGTCTCTCCATGGAAGGCCAAGGCATCACACAATAATTCTAGGGCTTAGGGAAGGAGGACCATAAGAAGGGTGATATCATTTTATATGAGAATTATGGCACACAAAGAGGAAGTCATGGCATAGTCATCGACCATATCAATGAAGAGAAGTTCCACTTTTCTTGCTACATATTTGTACGAAATGTCATGAAGAATTACTTGCAAAGTGAGTGTACACACGATTCCATTGCAGTGGACAAGTTTATAAAAACTGGCACACCTATAAAATAGTGAAAATATCTACTCACAAAGATGCTCCAAAAATTCACCGATGTGCATGAGTAGGCCACACACTTAATCTATGACTATATGTTGGTCGTGTTTTCTATGTGGAAGTGGCAATCACCTTAGATTTTATGCCTTTCCCATGAACCCAACAGTCAGATCGTCAATATTTTCTACCCTTGGCATTGTCGCACTGTTACTACTCACTCCAAGGAAAATGACTATTTCTTTCTCCAATGGCACAACGATCTTATTTTTTCCACACAATTCCCAAGGATTTCGCAAGAGATGCTCAATGGTAACACCCATAATATTTGGTTTGGTATGAACCGTGAATGCACATTTGTGAGGCATTTAACTACAACTCTGTCCACTTTTCACACCTTCAGTTTCCTTTCTATTTGAATGAGAAAATTCTAGACAAGGAATTGATGGATTTTCCATGAGTTATGAAGGAAAACAAGAGATCAGGTATTACCTACTCGATGCCTCCCATTTTGCAATGATCAACTTCTGTGTAGACACCTGGTGTAATTCCAAGCTGAACAAAGAAAGATCGGACACCCTCAAGATCATAGGAAGGGGTAGACGAAGGTGGAGAGGGAATGCTCCAAAGTGGGCCAGTTCAGATTCCATTCTCCTCCATTTGGGAGGACACGAATATCTATGGTAAGTAAAAGAATGAAGTGTTTTATTATACTTTCCCTATCAAGAAATCATGTACTAACTCTCCATCTAAGTCTACTGCCAAAACTATTATCACTGAAACCACTCCTTTGTCCTCCTGTCCACCTTTGAATTTCCTCGCCGCCCCGACTTTTCTTTCATTCATTCCCATCATCACTATTATTAATGATCCACCAGTCCATACCAAGCCCGCTTCCATCATAAAGGAGTTCAATCGTCAGTCACCCCATTCAACTATCAATGCCACATCTTCCACTCAATCATCCCCTCATCATCATATGGACACTACCACACCCATCTCTATTAATCCATTGACAATGACTTTAGCGACCACTATTCCACTTCTGTCTTCTTTTCCCTAGGTTTCGCGGGTCCAAGTCCCCCTGGACACACACCTAGACATGGTTCTCCATTCCAATTTGGAGAAAAGATGAGAGGTGAAAAATCATATCGACCAAGATCCTCTCGATACTCAGATGGTCACCTAGGAGGATACTCGCTTGGATCAAAATACCATTTATGTTAAGGAATAGATTGAGTTGATGCTACATGATCCTCAACAATTTCATGCATGTTAAAATATTTGATTTGCTCATTTTAACCATAGACAATATCACTATTGTAACCCAACCATAGACATGCAACCACCCCCGATCACCTTAACCTTTGTTATATATAATGATTCCACAAAGCTACACTAGAACCAACACATAAACCCTAGCTGCAACAATAGCATGATATGGAACAAGAAAAACACCATCCAACTGTAGAAACAACACAATACAAGGAAAGTGCACCTTCTCCAAGAGTAGCACACAAGAGAGAGAGTCTCCATAACCATAGAAAAAGAATAATACTCAACTGCAACAATTGCAGTTGGACTTCTTCCCCAAATTTTTACTTTCAAGAAATCCACCAACATACTCCAAGATGTCACCACGAATACCACCAAGATATACTATAAATTAGGGCACATATATTTTGATACATAACGCTAGAGAGAGAGACCAAGAATTTCCCCAGAAGATGCACCTTCCTTTCTTGCAAATGCAGCTCCAAACTTTCATTATACTTTACTAAGAGAGTGAGTGAAGTGAGTGTGTACAAATGAGCTCAAACACCTCCTATTTATAGTGGTTCTTGTCACATGTCTGGGCCAACTTGTCCTTCTAGAAGCTAATACTTTAATATTAATTATTTTACTGAGCCGACTTATGTTCTATTTTTTGTACACATCCATTTAGGATTTCTCTGGCTTCTGGAATATTTTATTCTAGTCAAAGGTTACACATGGAGTTTAATACCTCCTGCAACTACCATAATAGCAACACTCCCTCCTAGCTAGGGAGGTATTAATTGTAATGGTATCAAACACATCCATCCATTTCACATGGTATGGGAAAGGCTCACATAGTCTTGTATACCATTCTATAGATAGTATCATCATAGCCACACATGATATGTCATGATCACATAGATCAAGTCACAAGAATAATCATCATTATTAGTATCATATGGTAGCATACTAGCATCAAAATATATCATCAGCTACATCATCTCTCGAGGCCATACTCCATCTAAGTAATCATACATGATGTTGAATAAGTCATGTATTGTACGCATCACACTCAATAGAGTGTCTCGCATAAGTCACTCACTCAAAAGAGTGATATAGGGACCATTCTTCCTATCTTGGTCACTTTCTGTGATACAGGAAGAATGAATGTCCCAAGGACCATTCTTCCCACTCTGGTCACTACTATGAAATAAGGAAGAATGATTGTCTTAGAATACTTTCCCCCCTCTAGCCACTACTATGAACTCACAAAAAATGTCTATCGTATACCAATCTCCCCACTCTGGTCACTAATGTAACTCAAGGAGACAGATCATTCTACCCATCTAGGAAAATCCCAAGGAGAATATTTGTCCTAGACCATTCTACCTATTTGGGTAATTCCCCAAGAAAATAGTTGTCCATGGTACATCAAAAATTTGTTTTGTCATCCAACACAATGACTATCCATGATTCCATATATCAACACTCCCTCCAAACTGAGGAATTTGTCTTTTCCTTTTCAGCCAATGGAAGGTATATCCACAAGTACCATCTTGTCCCTCAAGTGTGAAAACTTTATCTTAGATGGAGTTTTTGTCAAAATATTAGTTGTCTTCTCATTTGTGGAGATGTATTGGAGAATTAGTTCTCCATTATGGTCTTTATCACGGATAAAATAGTACTTGATCTCAATTTTCTTCGACTTGTCATGGAACACAAGGTTCTCTGAAAGCTTCACATAGCTCTAATTATCACAATATATCATAGTTTAATCCAACATCTGATCAAATAGTCCATAAATCAGCTTACAAAGACATACATCTTTCATACAAGAATCACAAGTTGCAATATACTCTTCTTCTATAGTGTTGAGTGCAACAAACTTTTGTTTCCTTCTATCCCATGATATCATAGAAAACATCAAACTGAAACATATACCAGAAGTATTATTACTGTCATTTACACTCCCTGCCCAATATGAATAAGTAAATCCATGCAGTTGTATGTCATTGTTTGAGGCATATCACAAACCATAATTTAGCGTCCCACAAAGATATCTCAAAATGTTCTTTGCAACTATCCAATGCTCATGTCTAGGTTCCAACTGGAACTAGCTCAACGTGTTCACAACAAAGCAAATGTTCGACTGAGTATTAAACAAATACATCAATGAGCCAATCAAAGTCTGGTACATTGACGAGTCTATTGGATCAGAATCATAGTCTCTCAACTTATTCAAATCTGTCACCATGGGAGTTTCCATGGATTTTCAATCCATCATCCCAAACTTCTGAAGGATATTTACAACATACTTCCCTTGCCCTAAGAATATTTCACCACACTTATACCATACTTCTTGTCCCAAATAATAATGCATGAGACCAAGATCCTTCATATCGAATTCAGAGGATAACTCCCTCATAGATTGAATAATGAGAGGCTTTGCACATGTCAGAAACAAATCATTAACATATAGTAGTAGGATCACATGTGCATCACTCAAAACCTTGTAATAAAGATTTGGATCAACATAACTCTTTGAAAATCCAAGTCTCGTCAGGTAACTATCAATTCGTGCATAGCAATCTCTTAGAGCTTGCTTGAGTCAATACAAGGCCTTCTTTAATATGTATACATGGGTTTCTCTTGAGTGTACCTAAAAACCTTGAGGTTTCTCTATGCATACTTCTTCTCAATTACTACATTGAGAAAAGTAGTCTTTACATCCATCTAATGTAAAATCCAACCCATGGATGATGCAAGAGATATTATCTCTATAATAGAGGTGTATCTGGAAACTAGAGAAAATGTCTCATGATAGTCTTCTACCTCGTGCTGGGAGAACCCTCTAGCCACAAATATTTCCTTATGTTTATTGATCTTCCTATCTATTATTTGATTTATATTTTAAACCCATTTTTAAGTGGCGAGATACTTTCCTTTACGTCTAGGAAAATTTTGCCATACATCAGTTTTCATGATGGATTGATATTGTTCCATCATAGATTCCTTCCATTGTTTCTTCTTGACTACTTCTTCAAAGGTGGAAGGCTTTGCATTGACAAGAATTTTCAAAAGTGTCGCATAACTAGAGAATATTTTGGGCCTCTTTCTTTCCCTGAAAGTTCCACTAGGAACTTTATGTATTTCTTCTTCCTGTAGGGTGGATTCAAGCCATGTTTGTCATTTTTTGGTCTCAAGTACAATAACTGGTTCCATAGGTTCAAGTGGTTGTTCTAGCTCTTCATTGGGTTTTTATGGAGAACATGTAGCTTCTTCCTTGGGACCTTCATGTTATTCTTCATCATTTGAATCCATGGAATCTTCTATATATTTCTTTAAATAAATATTTCCATCAAAAGTCACATCTTTGTTGATTTCAACCCTTTTCTGACCTGGAAAATAGATTATGTAAGATTTTGATGACTCACTATATCCAACGTCACCTTCTTTCTTGAACGTTCCAAATTTATTGTTTTTTCCTTGGGAATGTGAATATAGACATGAAAACAAAATATCCCAACCTCTTTGAATAATGTATTGAATTCATCTGAGGTGTAATCTCCTTCATTATCTAACCTCAATATATTTATCTTCTTTTCGGATAATATCTCCACAAGTGATTGAATTTATTGAAATCACTGAATAGTTCGCTTTTTTCATTCAAGAAAAAAATGCAAGTTTTATGTGAGAAATCATCAATAAAAGAAATATAGTATATATACCCACTTAGTGAGGAGGTTTACATTGGTCCACACACATATGAGTGAACGATGTCCAAAAATCCTCTTACTTTACATGCTTCCTTTAGAATTGGTACTTAGTGAGATCACTCGCCTCACCACTTGATGGAGTCATCTGCTCCATGTTTGCAACTATCACTGTAGCTACTTCTTAGAGCTATTTCCTGTGACCTTCTCGAAACAAGAACAACAAGAGAAAAATTATTTTCAATATCATTTTCATAAGAACATATCTATGGTAACAAGGATGGCAATCATCATATAATTACCAAGGTGACCTTCCCGAGATAAAAATAATAAATATATCCTAGAGGAGACGTTACTTCATTTTGCAAACAAGTGCAATAAACATCTATATCAATAGTACTTACATGCACTATCAAACTTGATATGTGCAAATTGAAACTTAACAATTTAATCAATCAAACCTGGAACCTAGAGCCTCAACAGCTAGGGAGAGTGAGCTTGTTCCTATGAATGTACTGAATCCAAGATCATTTCTTGGACAAGGTCTCATGTACATCCCCTACAAACACACTCATTCTTTGTTAGATGATATAACTTGAAAAGCATATACAAGTGCATACCTCTGAAATTTGTAGCCTCATTCATCTTGTCTTCTAATTTGAAAACAGACACCATCTTGACAAGAATAGGTTAGAAACTAAATAAAAAAGTTCAATGATTAGAACAAGGTAGAAAACCTGAATTTCAACTTTGACCAAAAAATATATTTTGACCAAAAGTCAACCTTTCACTTTGACTTTGACCAAGAACTCAAATTGATGTTTTTTTTGGTTGAGGGCACCAGAGGGTGAACTATGATAGGTCGTACTAGAATAACAAAAAATTAGGTCCAACGCTTCACTGAAAGTGCCCAAGAATTTAGGTTAGGGTTTGTTGCCGCTGCAAGATTAGAAAACCTAGTTGCAACTTCAATTGATGCTATAATGAGATTGACAAAAAGAAATGTGTCTTCCTTCTAGTGGTTAGACTATTATGAAGGTAGTGTGGGCACATAACCTATTAAGATATTCAATGTGCTCATTTTAACCATATATAATATCACTATTGTCATGCAACCATAGGCACGTAGCCACCCATGAGCACCTTAACCTTTTCTAGATAGACTGGTTCTGGAAAGCCACACTAGAACCAACAGATAAAACCTAGCTCCAATAGTAGCATGAGATGGAACAAAAAAAACACCATCCAACTCTAGAAACAACACAAGACAAGGAAAGTGCACCTTCTCCAAGGGTATCACACAAGAGAGAGAGAGAGTCTCCACAACCACATAACAAGAATAATACTCAACTGCAGCAGTTGCAGTTGCACTTCCTCCCAAAATTTTCACCTTCAATAAATCCACTGATATACTCCAATATGTCACCAAAAATACCACCAAGAGATACTAGAAGTTAGGGAACATATCTTAGGCTAGATAGAACTAGAGAGAGAGACCAAGAATCACCTCAAAAGATGCATCTTGTTTTCTTGAAAATGCATCTCCAAACTTGCACTATACTTTACTTAGAGAGTGTGTGAAGTAAGTATGTACAAATAAGCTCAAGTGCCTCCTATTTATAGTGGTTCTTTTCACCTGTCTGGGCCGATGTTTCCTTCTAGAAGCTAGTACTTTAGTATTAATTATTTTACTGAGCCAACTTGTCTTCTAGGAATTTTACACATCCGTTTATGATTTCTCTAGCTTCTAGAATATTCTATTCTAGTAAAAGTTTAAACATGGAGTTTAATACCTCCCAAAACTACCATAATATCAATAGCACAATATTGGAATTGTTTCTTGAGCAATCTGATGTGATTGTGACACTTCCTCCCATAGTTCAGGATCAAATCACCCACATTATTTACACTACGTTTCCTAGTTCTGAAGGTACTAGAACCTCAAGAGAAGCTTAAGTCTTTACATGAGAAGATCATCCAGGTCATTTTTTAAGTTGACAATGTTTTCTCATCCCTCCATTCTTGGGTCGGTGAGTGTGGGGAGTTTTTCAACATGATCAATGACTGGCTCAGATTATTGGAGCATTGTATCAAGCCAACTGAGGATTTGTGTGCCTAGATTAACCAAATGGATGTAGAAGTGTAGAGTATCGAGGATCCTATCAAGAAACAAGACAAGTTTTCATAGATCCAAGAAATGGATAAAAATATGGATTCTCTACATGAGGCTACTCAATCCGCAAAGAAATAACTCAGGGACTTTCTCCCCATCTTCCATTCTACTCATATCCCACTACAACACCTTGATTTAGTTTGCGACTATGAATGGAATGGATTTATATCTACCAATCCTGAAGAGCCAACCATTGATGCAGGCCAAGAATTTTTTGTCGGTGTATCTATTCTCGTCAGGAAATGGTAGGAAGAAGTGGACTAGTACGATCACTTCCATAAGAAAAGAGTGCAAATCATCCCTAAGTTGGGCCCTTCATTTTCAAGGTGTTGGGGGAAGTAAATGATGGTTCAATAGGTACAAGTCAAATATTGTGGTCGGGCTCTCTTGGGCCCTTTATTTTTTAGGGATGCAATATTTTGCAAAAATGCTATTTTTTCTTTCGAGAGTGAAACAACTTAAAATAATATTTGATGTGGTGGAAGATAGTTAGATAAGAGGAAAGCTAACTACAAGAGTCCCAACAGTGAAAAAAAATCATTCACTAGATAGACGAGCAGTGGAAAGGAAAAATATATTTAAGTGCATACAAGGAAGCAAAATAAAGAAAAGATAGCAGAATCAAGAATATATGAATCGTGATTTCAAGAAGCACCCACGTGAAAGCTATAAACATGGATTTATGTAATGGGAAAAAGGTTAACTGGTTTTACTATTATTGTTGTTTCATGATATTATGATCACTATTGTTATTAAGGTATTCTCTAGAGTTATTGTAAAAGGTATGGAATGTCATGTTGCTTGTGTAGAAGCTTAGAATCTGTAATGGATATATAGGGAATACATTCCACTACCTAAGTGAATGTATGAGAGTTACACTCTATGTATGACCAGTTTTGAGATGTTCTTACTACAAGATATTATTTGGGTGCTAAAAATTTTGTATACTCTATGTGAATCCATAATTTCTATGTTGCGCAATTATGTTTGTCTTATGTATCTATCATAGAATTATTATTTATGAATATCTTCTTGCATATAGATGTATCAATCTGAATATGATGATTCTAAACCTGATGATACATTTAGTTTAAATCTCTTCACCACACACACATCTTAACTAGACTTTGGGTCAGACCTCCTTCCCCAACGAAAGGTTGAATGTGCCAATGCTCCTATACTATAGCAGTATCATTTTTGGTAACCTTGAAGAACCTTGGTCTTAAACTTTGTACCAAAAAAGGTTATTTCTTTGTTCACAATTTTTCCAATAGGGTAAATATCACCTCTGCACTCCAGAAGGTTGTCCTCCATCTCAAATATTGGTCGAATACTTACTATGAGAAAAAAACTAAAAAGGATTCTGGAATATTTGGGGCTGAGCCCACTTGGGAATCTTTTGTAGATGCCATCAAGGAACAATATTACCCTATTGGAAACTATGATGACTAGTGTACAAGATGGAAAACACTATGTCAAGAGAGGCGTCGAATAATGTTGTAGTTCACAAATACTTCCATACCTTGCACACAAAGTTGGGTATCAATCACTCTAAGTGGAATCTAATTCTAAAATACCATGGGGCTCTACACAGGTACATCCAAACCGAAATTAAGTTTTTTTACATCTTGTCACTGGGATCCGCTTATCAACATGATGTCAAAATCGAGTGAAAATTTAAGCAGAAAAACAAGAGGGAGTTGAAGTCTACAAATATGCAACAATCACAGTATGTTAAATGTATCCCTAACTCATAGAATACCCAACCTCAATACAACCAGTCCAAACTGCAGGAAAATAATGGTAACATGAATATGAGGAAGGAAACTGGAAAGTGGTGCATCTTCCACAAAATCCCTTGTCACAACACCGATGAATGTCGCTCGAAAGAGTAATTGGTGGTCACGCTCATAGAAAACGAGATAAAAAAATACTTGTAATCTGATTCATAAAACAATAAAATAAAGTAGATCATAGATGAAAAACACACTCCTACCATCATGATCACAATAATCCAACAAGAAGAAGAAAATGATCCTAAGGAGTGGGAGATCCTCTTCCATTCATAGATGTGGGTGGAGGGTACCCCACTCCATTTCATTATTGATAACAAAAGCCAAAAGATCCTCATATTAGTAGAGGTCATCAAGAAGTTGGATTTCCGACAATTCCACACCCAAAAACATACACAATTGGGGGGATTCGCAAAGGATGATGTCTCCACGTTAGTCAACAATGTTTCCTATCTTACAACATAAATCCCTTCAAGGATGAGGTATTGTGTGATGTTGCCACAGTGTAAGTCTATGATGTTCTCTTAGGAAAACCTTATATGTGGAAGCGTCATGTTGTTTATGAGTCTCGGCCTCATAGTATCATTGTTACTTAGGGAGGTCATCTCTATAGGGTACCATAGGTATTTTTGACTACTATCTCAGAAAAATAGTGTCGCAAAGTATTCTCTCATACAACAAGTTTTATCTTCTTCATGACCCATTCAAAAGGTGAATAGGACACTGCAACCACTGTAGACTCAGTGAAATACCTTTCTATCTAACAGAAGCAATTGGAAAATATTGTAGAATATCACAAAGATATTATTTCTTTACCTATGGGGTATATTCTACACTGTCGAGACAATCCAAGATATAATAAATCCCTTCATAGCTCTATTAGTCAAAACCCATTTTAGGCATGCTTGGGATTCCAGCCATTAGATCCCACTGATATAGCTCTTCAGGTTGCATGTTTACCAACAGAGTCCTTGCATTATTATTAAAATAATGAATCTACATTGGTTGAATAGATACAACCCCTCCAATAATGGGTTCATGACATCCTTCAACAAGATAGTGACAAGTACAAATAAGAAAACTTCTTCAGTAAGGAAATCAACTCACTAAGGTTCAGATGTAGAAAAATATTACCCATCTCCCACAAGAACTTTATGTAATGGGGACCATTTCCTCCTAATAGGACAGGAATGATCCATGTTGATATTGGTTTCCACCCACCTATTCCACTAGATCAAAACACAATTTTACATTTTGGTAGTTTTTCTATAGTTTTTCGAGTCCTGAACTTCAAGGGACATTTTGAGGCCCTTGATGACATTTGTTTGATGTGGTTGTGCCCAATATATCCCTATTGATATTTATTGGGCCATTCGTAATTTTTACTCCTTGGTTATACCTTCCCGATGAGGTATCAAGGACCCCAAATGGAGATCATATGAAAAAGTTACACCCTAGGGAAGTTGACATATTAACTACCCCCATGGGAGCCCACAAATATTCTATCGTTCCATCTTTCAAGGTTCGGGTTTTAGATGTTTATGGTTTTCTCATTTATTCTTTATGTTAAAAATACCTTTGGAGCCTCATTATAATATTATTTTGGAAAATGAGCATAGCCTTCACATCTCTTCTCAAAGATAAGTTTCCACCATTCTAGTGAGTTCATTCACTTTGTATTTTTATAGTTTTTATACATTCTGTTCATTAATATAAATTGTGTATTACCATATCTATGTGTTTCTTTGTTATATATCTTCCTTCATTTCATTCTCGGAAAAATAAAGATTAGTTTTATCATAGAAGTTTTCTCCTTGTGGTTTCATAGTGCATGTACCCGATGAGGTCAGGGTATATATAGTTTGGTCTCGAGCTAGTTTCTATTGAGGAGAACCAACCCAAGCATCTTCCCATGGTGGAAGAAAATAGAGACAAGGGACAAGGAGTTCCTATTAAGGCGTTTCTCATGGAAGCCCTCAAAAAGCAAAGGAATGAGATGATGGATCACTTTTCCCAAATCCTTCGACGATTGTGGAAAACAACAGATGCATCTTCGTCAAGCGGCCACTTTGAAGGCATATCCCCCTTAAAGGTACAATTTAATTGTTATATTCCCATATTCGAATATCAGATAGATGTGGATGCTTTAGAAAACTGGTCAAATCTACTAGAAGGTTTTTTCTTTGTTCAAAATTTTTCCAATAGGGAAAATATCACCTTTGCACTCTTGAAGGTTGTCCCATATGTCAAATATTGGTTGGAGAATGCCTGTGAGAAACACTCTGCAGAGGGGTATGAAATATTTTGGGCCAATCCCACTTGGAACTCTTTTATGGATGCCATCAAGGAAAAATATTACCATGTTGGAAATTATGATGACCAATATAGGATATGGACCACACTACGTCAAGAGAGAGGCAAAACCATGCCATTTTTTAAAAATACCTTCAATACCTTACGCACCAAGTTGGGTATCAAATACTCTAAGCGACATATGGTTCTAAAATATCATGGGGATCTACATAGGTACATATATATCGAAATGGATTTTATGTACATCTCGTCATTGGGAGATTCTTATCGATATGCTATAAAAAAAGAGTCAAAATTTATGTAGTAGAACAAACAGGATTTCAGGTCCTCAAATCCACAAAAAAAAAGTATGGTAAAGGAAACCCTAATTCACAGAACAAACAACCTCAATACAACCAATCCAAGTCGTAAGAAAATAATGGTAACATGAAGAAAAACAAGGTCACTAGAAAGTGGTGTGACTTCAACAAAATCCCTTGGCCCAATAACAATGAACGTCACTTGAAATAGTCATTGGTGGTCGAGCTCAAAGAAAAATATTGGAGCCCCACTCAGACTCTGATTCAAAAA